>CAUHTR010000479.1:0-129742 GCA_959609185.1 Schmidtea polychroa | reverse complement strand
AACCCAGTTGGCGATGTGATTCATGTCATTCATCTTCCAGGTTTGTAAGAAACGTAACGTCTTATATTACTTTTATATTGGCAGACTAGGTATTGATGTAGCGGTGGCACTAGAGACATATGTCGCTACCACAATGATGAGAATCGAATAGCTGCTATGATTTGAAGTCCAATAAACGGAAGAAAGGTTTGAAACGTTTACTACTAGTGGTATAAATAAATGGCTATGATTTGATTATTTGACTTTTTACTCAGTTAGAAATATACAAAATGGTTAAATTTATCATATATAAGATCATGAACCTAAATGAATTTATCATGAATTATGTAAGAATAGTTGTAGTGATTACATGCCTAAAATTACGAACCATAAAATCTAGAATTAAACATATAGAGAGGAGTGAACTAATGGATGATGGTATATTTTAAGGTTGAAAAACATGTATAAATAAAATCAAGAACTTCTTTACTAATATCAATAAATCGGGATTCTACAAATGAAAATTTGGCATAAAGAGTGTTTTGTGACTAGAATGAGTTGGTATTTATAACTGGTTTTCGGTGTGCGAGTTTGTGTGCATGCATTAGTGCAGTAACACAAATCCGAATTATTCTTATTCTAGAACTTTCATTTTCTAATTTTTATCAATTTTCCTGCGATTTTTTCGTAATAATTTTTGTTTTATTTTTCAAAATTTTTTTTTGGAATAGTTTTTATTAAATTTGCCTCCATGATGAATTTGGGCATTTCCAGAACATTCCATGTTAAATTTAATCTAATTCTTAATTTTTAAATTGTTTTCTGCAAATTTTTTCTAAATTTTTTATATTTTAAATAAAATATTTATTTTTTATAATTTTTATTAGGCCATGATGGATTTCGCCATTTTTATGGATAGTTCTGGATTTTTATTCGAAATTTTGATAAAATTTTTCTTTATGTTTGATTTTTATGAATTTTCTTTCTAAATTTTGCAAATCTCCACTATTCTGTTATATTTGGTTTTTCGGGTATATTTGAATACAAGTTTGTGTATACTTATTGCTATGTTTTATTTTATTTTTATTTAGATTGTTGGCGCCTAGGAGTGTTTCATGCTCAAAATGGTGGTAGGGGTAATTGTGGTTGACTCAACCTGACTCAATCCTAGACGCTAAGGTGACTATTGTTTGACTACTCCTGTGCCCATGGCGACGACCATGTTGGTACTGCACATAGTAGCTGAGGACCTATGGACGGGTGAGCTCCTATAATAGAACTACTCTCCATAACCTCCTCATTTACGGGTTCAATAGTGCCGATAGAAGGCTTACGTTCTCGTGAACTAACACAGAAATCACACGATGAGTAACTCAACAACCCTGGTCCGAGGGGTAACATGATTCACCATTTTTCATATCAACCCATCATTCAAAGAGAAATAACAGACAAAAAAATCTATCCAAGACACAGATACATTTATTATCATCGACCCATTATAAGTCACGTCCAATCATGCTCCAAGATCATAAGGGAAGACCTCACTGCAAGGTTAAGATAATTCCAACGTGGTATTGTCGGTAACCCAGATATCATCATCACTTCTTGTAGGAGAAGTTCGACATCCGCTTCCAACTGCGCATCATGGGTACAAGGGGTGGCCGTGACAGGTACCATTCGAAATGTCGGAGATTGAGAAGGCTCCGGCATTTGTATCATTGGTGGAATTACTACGGGAACTACAAAGAGGCTTGTCTCTGCCGCTGCACGCTCGTATCGCTTGCATTTGGATTTTTCAGCCCGAGTCAGACATTTTCTAGAAAAAGATGGGTTTATTTATAAAAAGCCTTATGACAGCTTTTATTGGGGAAAATGAATAGATCAAAGACACTCTCTGCAAAATCCCATACATTCATTCAATCATCCAGTTTTGGGTGGGAAATTAACAACACTGTACCTGACGGTGAAGTGACAATGAATTGACCCTTTTCAGTCTCCTCTACTTTAGTTTTTCTTATCCCCGAAATTTTCAGGATCGGTTAGGTTTGGTACTATGCAGGTAGTATTATCATTGCTTTCGTCATATCAGGTTCCATTCAGTTCTTTCTTCATGATGATCCTTATTGTATTTAACTAGCTAGGATAATCCCAGTTTGGTTCCCAGCCATCCTCTACTTTCCCACTAGCCTTAATTTGACTACAATTACCATACATTTCACATTTGAGCCTTACCGTTTCGCATAATTATATTAGTTAGGCCTACACTGTCATAGACGTCAAAATTTGAATTTAAAACAAAAAAAATCTTATTGTCCCTTATCAGCATTTATTCTCGCAATTTTATAAGAATGATTATGACTTTACGTTTAATTCGGCAGAATGTTAATTATTTCTAATTTTAAAGTTATTAAATTAATTTATTAATGCTAAATCATCATTTGTTTATTTTCTATTCCGATCTCGTTCGAGTAGATTCACATCTGTACGATTTCACATTAGTGTATATTTAGTGTAAACATCCATTATAGTTTATGTTTTGTATTTTCCGATGTTCAAGTTCCTCGGGTAGACGGTCATCTCGTTGTTGATTTCATGCATAATATAGACGATTCGTGTCATTATCGTTAGGCGTGATTAGGGCTTGCAATACCGATTAACCGATTTACCGGTTAATCGGTAAATTGCTAAAAAATTCATTACCGAAAAACCGGTAAATTCATTATTTTTTACCGGTTTTTTCGGTAAAAATTTAAACTTTATATTATACAATATTTATCGTTTTGTTCCGTTCCGTGCATACTATTTTATAAGTAAATAGTTGAATTTAATATTTAAAATTAATAATTATACTATAATAAAGAAATTCGACTTTATTTATAAAGTAGTATGTACGGAACAAAACGAAAAATATTGTAAAATCTAAAAAGTTTCACACTTCTGTTCAGTGGTCACAAGTCACACTCGCACCTACGTAAATATAAAACAAATTTTTGTTTCTTGTTGTGTATGCAAATGCGTGAAATATTCATGCTTAATATTCTATTATTCTATCATATATATGTTATGTGCTCGCTCAAACCGTGTTAAGTGCTCGCTCAAACCGAAGTAGAAATTTTTTATTTGTTTGTAATATTCAAGTTATATACTGACAGAAACGAATGTTTTTCGTGGAATTTCGAAATATTGAACAATTTTAACTGTTAAAATTGAAATACATAAATTGTTGCAGTATATAATTTATAATAAATATATCAATTTTTTTTAATATAATAGAACGTCTCATAAAATTTAATAAAGGTAAGGTAATACAAAAAATACTAATTTATTCGTTATTTAAAACCAAAAAATATTTTAGCCATCATGCGTACAAATTTAATATGGACCTATTTCAAAGAAACAAATAAGAATGAAGCCGTTTGCAATAGTTGTGCGAAACCGATTAAATGTGTTGGTGGTAGCACTAGCGGTTTGCATGCCCATCTTAAATCTCAGCATAAAATTAATCTATTGAAGAGAAAAGATGACGAGAGTGATATGGCATCATCTAGTCAAATTACAAACAAAGTCATCGCTAGCACTACAAACAATAATATATCAAATTTCTTTATAAAAAAGGTTGATGATTCACTTCCAGCTGTTCTCGCGCGTTTGACAGCAAAAGATAATATACCGTTTTATAGAGTTGCCACATCCTACGATATCCGGGTACTAATTAAAGCTAAATATAATAAAGAAGTACCAAGATCTTCCCATACGATCAAAAATGTAATGGACTATGGGGATAAAATTCGCAAACAAGTGGTTGAAGATTTATCCAACCGAAAAGCTAATAATAGTGTATTCAGTTTGACGTTTGACGAGTGGACGTCTGTTAAGAATCGACGATATATGAACATAAAAGTTCATGGAAATGACCGCTTTTGGAACTTGGGTCTTGTGAGAGTACATGGTTCGATGCCAGCTGATAAATGTATAACGCTATTGCAAAATAAGTTAAATGAGTTCAAACTAACTTTAGACAACATTTTTTCAATAACAACTGATGGTGCTTCGGTGATGAAGAAAGTAGGTTCGTTGATTAATGCTAATCATCAATTGTGTTTAGCACACGGCATTCAGCTAGCCGTCATTAATGTTTTATATCGTAAAAAAGACATGAGCGATATTCATATAGAGGAAGTAAGTATTGTGGATGAAACAGAAACCGATTTAGAAAGTGAAGAAGGCATTTCCGAAGAAGATGAAGTGGGCTTTGAAGTAATTAATACGGTACCCACTTGTATTGATGTTCGACAATTTACAGAAGCATATTAAGGAAGAATTTAACAAAGAGCTATCCTTGATCATAGACTCAAAAACCAGATGGAATAGTCTTTGTGCAATGCTAGAGAGATTCTGCGAAGTTGAAAGTGCAATAAGAAAAAGTTTAATCGACATTAAATCCGAGTTAAGTTTCAGCGAAAATGAAGTTGTTTTACTTAAAAATATAATTGCATCATTGCAACCAGTAAAACTTGCTGTGGAAGCACTATGTCGAGAAGACGTTAATTTATATGTTTCAAATATAACAATGAAATTTATGTTAGATGAGCTTAGTGTGCAAAACACACTTCTAAGTAAAGAACTTAAAGAATCTCTAATTATACGTATTAAAGAAAGGAGAAACATTTGTGCAGATATTTTGCACTATCTCCATGATCCAAATGTAATTAATGTAAGAATAAGAAATGACGATGATAATTATGAAATATTCTATAAAACAACAAAACCATTGATAATAAAAAAAATCGTTGAATTAATTGAACGGTTTACTTTAAATGAAGAGTCTGAAACTGAAATTTCAGATTCAGAAACATGTACTTCAGATGAGCGTGCAACTCCGTCAACATCAGCATCGCCAGCGTTAACAATGAAAGAAAAGCTGCAACTTACAATTCAGCAGAAGATGAATAAATCGAATTTGGAAAGTACTCGCCCAAAATCACCTAAAGGTAAAGGATTAGCAAACATTATTAAAAAGGAAATGGACTTTTTCCAAGAACAGAACATCCGAGGTAAATATTTAGAGAAAGCATTTCAAATGTTGTTGACTGTTCGACCGGCAAGTGTCGAATCGGAGCGCGCGTTTTCAGCAGCCGGTCTGATCTGCACCAAGTTGAGGTCGAGCTTAAATGATAACACGTTAAACACAATGTGTTTTTTAAGGCAGTATTTTAATCAAAAACAAGAGTTGAAATGAAGTTTTAATTTTTTTCTAATTTGCGTTTATACTTTTTTTTATATATTATAATGTTATGATTATGAATTAATAAAATAAAAGAATAAATTAATAAAATAACTGACTTGAATTTTATAAAACATATTATAAGTAATTAGTTTGAATAAAATATCAACTAACTAAAATACTCTCAAAATTACCGGTAAATTACCGGTTTACAGGTTTTTTCCACATAAATTACCGAATTACCGGTAATTGAAAAAGTCGGTAAATTTGCAAGCCCTAAGCGTGATGGATGAAAATTTAATCAACCGGACGTGGATTTTAATGACCAGCCCATCGAAATCATCTTAACTTGGCATGACGGCGAATTGATACGATATCATGTAATGTAACTACTCGTGTAACTATCTACCAATGGAACTATAATGGATTGTATGTGCTACTTATACCGATAAATCGATCGAAGAAAAGAATCAAATTTGGCCGCCTGTCGGAAACATCACAGCGAAAACTCATGTACTGTACACTTGCCTGCATGAAACCGGAGATCTATTGGTTCATTCGCCATCAGTTGCCGACCCAAATTGATGGAAGATTAAGTACAACGATGCTTAACACATCAGATACGACTATTATGTTGTTAGATAGAAAATTCACCGGTCGAATTAGCATTGAAGAATCTTATTTTGCAGAAAATTTGAAATTAATGAATCGATCTCTCAGTATATTTTATCAGTCGTGATCCTTCGCGTGCTTAGTTGGAGGAACTTCATTTCTGCTGACACAAATACGGCTCTATGTCTCGTAAATCAGTTGTCGAGTGTATGACGATTGTATATGTGGAGTTCCACAAGCATGATTGTTCATGTTTAAATTCAAGATCACGAATAATAATTTTATTTTTGATTAATAACAATTTGTCCATGTCAATACCATAAGATAATGCCATCATTGAACAACCTAATGGTCGCATCTCAGTTGATTGGGTAGAAAGCTGCTTAATATCCGCAATAGAACGACATATTATGTCGCAAGGCATTTCATATCCATGTTTATATCTAAATCGAGCTGCTTCCATTTGTGCACAACATACTTGAGATCGATAATCAGGGATCATACCAGTCATAACACCTCCAGTACATTCAGTAATATTAAACAATCTTGTAGCTGAACTCTTCTTAATCATTTTATCTGGAACCTTTCTTTGTGTAGCTACTACATCACAATTATTGCATCGAATACCCACGGAAATCCGTCCACCAAATAAATTTAATATTAGTTGGCCAAAAACACCATTAAAGTTATCAGGATCTCTTGGGATCATAAAAAAGGAACCATCAGTTTCGTTGGTAGTATTTCCAATTTCCATTGAGTTATCAGATTCATAAATTTCTTCATTAAAAGCAGCCATCATTAACAACTCTTTCCTTAAATCGAAACATAACTCATCCAATACAATCGATCGATAAAAATCTAAATCTAAAAATTAGAACAACTTACAACCAAACTAATTAATAAAATTGTCCTACCTCTTGCTCGCGTCTGTGTGCGCACACAAGCCAAAAACAAAGAAAAGAAAAGCGCATTCAGACGCGAGATAAACTAACAACCCAACACAAAAATGACATTGCTCGCGTCTGTGTGCGCACACAAACCCATCACACAATACAACGCGCACACAGACGCGCATTGAGCTCACAATTTTCCATCCTCCCCCCCCCTTGACACCTTAGTGTCAATCTCAAATCCCCATCAGCTTCTCCTTCTTCTTTTATACTCCAACATAATTTGAAGATACATTCCAGTGTCAGTTTATCCCTTTTCCCCTTCCTTTTCTGCATTTCCCTCACCATTTTATCCCTTTCCCCCTTCATTTCCTGCATTATTGCTCAATCTCCAATAACCCTCACAAACCCATCTTTGTATTATATAAGCCGCCGCACCACGCACCTTTTTTGAAAGATCATTGTGGATTCTCCACCCACCAACGCCATACTCGGCCAAGCAGCTGTCCATGTTCAGTTTGTTTAGGTGTAATCTCTCCATTATTCTTTCTCCGTTTTTCGCCAATTCAATATTCCACCCTTTTCCCTATTGCATTTCATTTAGTGACCAGTTTTCACTTAATGTTTTTATAAGCATCCTACAAAGTCGTTCTTTGATTGCTTCGTGTTTCGATTCCCCAATCGACCCCTTGTCTTTCATGTGCATCTTTAGAGGCGAGCAAGCGAGTTCCAGTGATCCTTGTTGTTTGAAACTGTTCGATGATTCGTTCAATTTTTCTAAAACTTCTTTGGACCCTTGATCATTATCACGTACAGTTTCCCATGATTTCCCATATACCATACTGGTCTCCTTGTTTTGCCTCTCCCCTCTGGAGTCTTCTGCCCCTTTTACATTATCACGTTCTTCTTTTAATCGATTAACTTCCCCTTCGTCGACCTGCATATCATTAACCGCCGCGTCGGCGTTAACTCCTCTGATTCTGGTTTGTCTTTTTCCCAATTACTCATCACTTCCGTTGTCTTCGGTTCCACAATTTTATCGTCGGATAATTTTATGATCTCACCAGCCCGGCAAGCCTCATCTTGCTTTTCCCCTGTATTCATTTTTCTTTGAACATTTTGTGTGATTGTCATAACGTTAACTAATTCGTTAGTTCTTCCAGAATTGAATATTTGCCCATCTAAATGACTCTGAGCTCCTTGCTCTTCATTAGATGCCTTACTCCTGTCGCGTGGCGTGTCCTCAATTCCTCGAGATGCCCGTAACTCGTCATTGAACATTTCAGTTACCGTAAAATAACTCTGAACCGTCCTCATTGATGCGTTTTCATTTAATAATTCGTTGTATCTTTGCTTACATCCGGTAACCTTGCAGAAAAATTCTTTACGGCATTCCTTGGCCATGTGATT
Organism: Schmidtea polychroa; assembly: GCA_959609185.1. NCBI lineage: Eukaryota > Metazoa > Platyhelminthes > Tricladida > Dugesiidae > Schmidtea > Schmidtea polychroa. The sequence goes on along the minus strand of CAUHTR010000479.1, from coordinate 121,627 downwards.
TCTTTTGAAGCAATTCCTGCACAGTTTCTTTTCTTCGATGACTCTCTTCCTTTCTGAAATTGTGAGTTGCTTAAACTTGTCACATTGGTCTAGGTAATGTTGACCACCACATTGTACACACTCTGATCTATAGCCGTTAGAGTTATTCACCTGTATAACCGTTCTACTTTTAACTCTGCCATCTGGTTGCCCCGTAAAATGCGTCCAACCTCCTGGATTGAAGCTTTCTCTTTCTCTAGACACACCTTCTACTCTTGGCCCATCATAAGCCCTGGTGCATGGTTGAGTCCCATACACGACCTCGTTAGTGGACCTTAGGATCTCCGCTTCTTGTTGTATCCATCTTCTCAAATCCTCTATCGTCTCCCGCAATTCCTTTTCTATTTTCTCTTTCTTTCATTTATACACAAGATCCGTTGTTAACTTGCCCAAACACTTTTGAAAAAGATATCCAGTCTTTAACTCGAATTCTTTCCCAGTGGATTTAAATCGCACGGTGACTGTTTCTAATAATCCAACAAATAAGTCTAGATCCTTCAAATCTCCTTCTCGAATTGGCCTGAACTTGTCCATCTCCTCTAACATTGATAAATATATCCTTTCATCCCCACCATATCGCCTATCCAACTTCTCTTTTGCCATTTGATAAGCCTCTGCCGAATATCCTAGATTTTCAATTAACTTTAATGGCTCTCCGTGAAGGTACTTGTGCAGGTGAAACATCTTTTCAACTTCATCACCTTCCGCTTCGTCAACACACGCCGTAAAAGCTGCTTTCCATGGTTCTTACTCTTTCATCTTGCCTTCAAAGACAGGTATTGTAATTTTCTGTAGACTTTCCAGTTTTCTTTTATGCACGGAATTATTCTTCTTGATTGTATCATCATTCACCTTTTCCTTCTTTTCCATAAAAGATTGATTTGCTTTTCTTTCCATCAATGCCCCAATTATTTGATGTTTTTCCTCGATCTCCTGCAGGTCTTTATCTAAGATTGCAGTGATGTCCAATCTTTGCAATTTTTCACTGATCGTTCTTAGATCTCTTAATTCTTCATCTAGACTCTCCTTTTGATCTTCATATTCCTCCAACCATTTGTTAACATCCTTACCCTTTATATCATTCAGAATCTTGTTTCTCCATCTCGTTAATTTTCCTTTTTTCATTCTCTTTTTCCACAATTCTTCTTCTAAAATCTCTTCATTATTGCCACCGCACAGCCTGAGTGACAAATGAAGTGTCGAACCTACTTGTATGCTATAATCATTCAAAATTCTTTTATTTTCTAATTGCTTCCCTGCGTATACTAACCTTTGATAATTTACCGGAATTCCTTCTTTGTCCTGGATTTTTCCTTTTACCTTTTCAATTGTGTCGTTCCATTCAACGTCAAGAGTAATTGCCTTGCCAGTAAGAGTTTTGACAAATATTTGATTTATACTTCCCCATCGCAACTCAAAACCCATTACCCCGCTCGCCCTCACCCTTGACTTAGCTCTGTTCTTTACCCTGTTCCCCTGGCTTCCCCCTTTAAAAGAGTGATGGGGCCCATAGCAGCACTTTCCCACGCTCGGTAGGGAAGGGAGGATGATTAATTTTACAAAAATAAAATTCAAATAAATGAAAATAAAATTTACATCACCCTTGATCAGCCGGGGCTGTCTCCACTGAAACATTGGTGCGTAGCCCCCTGAAGGGAACCACGCTCTTCTACCAATGAGGCTATCTCACTGTGTATCAATTTTATGTCGACTATCTCTCGTATGGTCATTGAATCTTTACTTCAACAATGCATTTCGTTATTCCTCTGACTATCCCATGGACTATTCTCACTCACTGTGTAGGACTTTTATTCCGCATTTTCCACTAGATACACCGATTTCGACATGCTATCACTGACTAGCGTTTCTTTTCGTATCATGAATACTTTATCAAAACTATCGCACCAAAATTTCATATATATTGATGTTCCGAACTGATCAACCGACTGCTGGCTATCAGTCTCTCCGACCAATAGTTCACAGGCGTATCCCAAACTGGAGGGCATTGTCGTGCATAAAACATATTACAATACGTTATTAACGATTAAATAAATTGTTTACTTGTGAGTTTTGATTTACTATTGAATTATTATAATTAAGAGGTAAAGAAAACTAGGTTGTAAAAATAAGATTTAATTATAATCATTTAATACAGCAGTCTAACATTAGTTAACATAAGCATAAAAATAAACCAAATAAATAAAATTACTTGATCGGCCAAATTGAATTTCGATTACTAGAAAAACGTTCTCTCCGTAGAAAATTTATCGATTTGAGTTCCATAAAATAGCATAAATAAGACTGACTACCTGTAGGTTTGAAAATAGCATTGAAAAATCAATCTAAGATACGGGTATTTATACTATTTTCGCTGCGCTTTTATCCAATCAGGATTAAGCGATGTTGTATTTTATTTCTTTTGGTATTTATTTAGTTTTCTATGGTTATTTTCCTAATTTTTAATGCTTTTCCGCTTTATTTATTTTGTTTTATTTTTTTTCTAAAACCATTTTTATTTTAATCCTGATGAATGCTCTATTTTTGTGTTTCCTTTTGTTTTTATCGATTATTAATTTTTACTTATTTCCTTTGACTTATTGTTTTAATTATTAGTTATTATATAAGGATGGGATTGGGTTAAATTAGAATCATTCTATGATGGGAAATAACTAGTAAAAATAGGAGATGTTAATTTGCCATTCATTACTCAATTACTTTTAATCATAAATGTATATCACAAATTCGAGATTGAAAATAATATAACTTTATTTAATAATTTCGATTGATGTATTGTTTTTTAGTTTTATTAGTGTTTTTCGCCACTTTTAAATGAAACAATAATTACACTGAAAAGTTGTATCATCGCAGTTTTTCATAAAAGAGAATATGTTACTAAATTCAGGTTTTGCCCAACACAATTATGCATATTAAACTGACAATTTCCAGGTTGAGTGGACCTGAGGTCCCAAAATTCAAAAAGAAGGCTGGCTGATGACAGTCAAGAGGCGGAACCTATAAAAATTCCCAGATATTAAAATTATTTTAAATTGAAAATCGCATTTTGCTATTTTTTCCCAAAGAATTGATAGTAACTTTCATAACGTTATATATTTGGTATAGAAAAAAAAATTTTGATTTTTCATCAATATTTTAACAACAATTTGGAAACTTTCAAGTTGTAACGTGAAGGTCAGAAATTTGGAAATATTCTCAAAAATTAGTAAACTTTTTCTCAAATGAAAATGAAAAATCTACTTATTATAGTAAAAAGGTTTATTTAGGTGCTGAAAGTTTGATAACAATCTAATTTTATTCTGGATTTGAAAAAAAATCTTATTACAGGAAAATGTAATTATACTTAAAGTTATATACAAAGGACTAAAATTTAAGTCAAGTTATTATCATTTTCAAAATTGTTATTTCCAATTTTGTTTGAATTTATGCATTTTGTTGATATTAAAATCGTTATTTTTCGCTTTCATTAATTATATTAATGGAAGTTACAAGTACTAATAAGGACGGTGGTAAGAGAAATTTATAATATAAAGTAATTAGAAATTAAAAATTAATTTTAGAAGAAATTGTAGCTGAAAATTTACCTGTTGAAGAGAGGTTAAAATATTATCAAATTTAGAGTATTTTTTATTATTAAACAGTGTTAAAGAAGTTGAACCAGAATGTTTTGAAAATGAAACAGAAAAAATTCCAACTGAAGAAAATTTTCAAATAAATAATAGTATTGATTATGAAGATGACGATTCTGGGGATGATTTTGCTGTCATAACTAAAACATCTGGAGCTAATGATTCCAGGTTTAATTGAATTAATTATTTTCCTTATTACCTGATTTCATAAAGTCCTGCCAAAACTATGTTTAGCATCAAAACAATATCAAATTCTCAGATGCAAAGTAATAATAATAATGATAAATTGAATAACTAAAATAAAATATAGACAATTACAAATTGTCTAAGACAGCAGTTGATCTCGATCACCCAGGGAATATTAACGGAGTGCCGACTATTGATTATGACCTTAGTAAATTAGTTGATGAATATAAACCTTGGAAAAAACCAGGTGCGGATGTCAGTGATTATTTTAATTATGGCTTTACCGAAGAAACTTGGTTGCTTTATTGTGAAAAGCAGAAAACTTTGAGATTATCTCAGGAAAATTCAGCATTAAAAACGGTAAATTTTTCAGAATTTCTTATCGAATTATTTAATGGGAAAGGTACCCGGGTACACCTATCTAAATTAAAATTAATTAAATTTAAAAAAAATCCTTTATTCATTTATTTTGGCAGATTTGGTCTCATTTTTCCTAAAGGAATTCAAATTTGAATTTTCTTAGGTTTTGTAGGGGTTATATTTAAATTTGTCTTATACACCAAAAGCAAAAAGGTGCGCCATCTTTCGTTCGATAGAGTTATCCGAATTCTTTAAGAATCCAAAGGAATTAATCGATAATTTTCGAAAATAATACAATGTCCGAATTTATAATTTTATATATATTATAAATTATATAAAGAAATGTAAAAAGGAACTCGTTGTTAATTTATTGGATTTGTAAAACATGAAATACTTATATTTTTAGCATAAATTTTTCACTAAAATGTAAATTATGTTTGATCAATTAATAATTTAATAAAATCGTTTGGAAATATTTTAACTAATTTAGTTTTGAAATATAAATAAATAACAGTTCTATAAGAAATACTTAACCAAATTATGCATCATTCGGTGCGGAAAAGTCGATATTCAGATAACTTTGAAATAAAAATGGCATGATTTTTCGGTTCACAAACTATTTCATGAGATTCTTTGGTGTTTTCAGCTTTCTCTATCTTCTGGGTTTTGAGATATTTTTCATCGGGCTGTGGAATTGGTATCTTCTTTCCCTACGGTGTTTAAGTTACTTTTAATTCTATTAAATTGAAAATATATTCAAGTTCCCCTGGTGCCGTTCATGTTCTACTAGTAAATAATTTAATTATTGTTCATAGCTGAGTGGGCTGCAAAATTTCGGTTACCCATTAAGCGGCAGTCACATTCACTTGGGATTCAATAGGACAAATCATAAAAACAACAAAGGCGGCCTAATCGATGTGATTGGCAGTCAGCAGAGTGAATATAAAAATAAGCACAGCGATATGAATATGAACATGGTGAATAAAATATCGACTATCCCAGTTCAGACGGGAAATGTGAATGTAGGACCGAACCAAACCAGCAATTATATGTCGGGTAGATGTTTCGGTAATTGATCGATTTCGCTAATACTGCGTTCGTTCTTGTTCTATAGGCCTCACCAATCAGGCAATCAATAGCAATCTATTGAATCCGATTATGTCGGCTGCCATGGCAATGGGAATCCTTCCCAATGCTGGCAGTGTCCAGGTTCTCACGAACCAACCGAACGCTCCGCTAGATTCCAAAATATCCCAATACAATAACATGGACAATGGCGTCCGCAACAGTCACAATTATAATAGCGGGGTCGGTGGCGGTGGTCAAGGCAACTGGAACAATCAAAACTTTGACCGGTCAAATAGTGTTGATTCGATGCAGTAATATAATCATTTTCATCGTCTGTTGATTGGCGTTTATTTGTTTCCTCAGTTCCCATGAAGATTACGATCGCAAACCTTACATGAAATCGGAACGAAGCAGCCGTCGCAGTGAGCACGAGGAATCCCGGCGTTATAAATCCAGAGAACGGAGGGACCGCAGGTGAGGAAATATCAATCGACATATTTAGGTTCCTAACCCGGTTATTTATGTTTCAGTTCAGAAAGGCGTCGCAGGTCACGGACGAGGAGCAGAGAAAGAGTTCATGCAAAGCATGAAAGAAAGTAAAAAATGAAATTCTGGTGACAAATTCAGAAAATTAACCAAAGAATTCCTTTCAGACGAAACCGCACCCCGGAGGACAGCCGCAGGCACAGAAAGCACAGTCGCGACCGCCACTCATCGGGAGAGAGTGACAGGAAACATCGTCGACATCGGTCCGGTAAGCGCCACCGGCAGTCACGGTCTCGGTCCTATGAGAATCGCAAAGACCGTCACCAACGGAGACACAAATCTCCAGGAGAAGACTCGGGGAAATATAAAAGCTACAAAGAAGAACCTGAAAAAAACGAGACGAATGCTGAGAATAATGTCAAGCGAGAAATGGAGTATCCAAATGCAGATTGAGCTGAGCGTTTTGTAAATATCTAAATAAAATATTTTTTCGTTACTATCAATTTACCATGAAGTGTTTTTATTAGTTAATTCGTTGCTTGGATACGCGCGTTTGTTCATGATTATTATTAACACTCGGTTTATGAAATATGTTTTTATTAAATTTATTTACCGTCTTCGCACGGGAAAGTTGAAAATCGCACACTTGACACAGTCAGAATGACCTTACCCAATGATTTGGGAGATATTCTGAAAGGTAAATGAATGTATCGGATTTATTTTTTTATGTATAAGTTTAAGAAAAAATATCTTCGCTGCTTTGGCATTGAAGATGCATCCCTGTAAATATATACAGTTAACATAACCATTTTACAAATAAAAATTGACAAAACTAAACAGTAAAATTGGTAAAAAAATACTAAACATTTGGATGCTAATTACTATTTTGAATTTTAAATTTAAAGCATAAAATTGTTATAATTGTTGAGCAAAAACTGATTTTAGGCTCAAATATAGGCAGCATGACGAAATGCATCGGAACACAACACGCAAACATAGCGTTAAGTTAAATTAAAAAAACACCAAATAAACAAAATTAATAGAATTCACATAACACCAAAGTAATAAACCCAAATCTAAAGAAAAAATCAAACAAAAGCAAGAAGTATTCACGAAATCCATTCAAACACAACATAAATACATAACACCAGTAAAAAAAATTGAATTAACGGCGATAAAGAGAAATAGGAACGGAAATCAGAAAGATTTCCATAAAATGACATCAAAAAGCAAATTATAAATAAAATTTGCAACAAAATCAGATGAGAAATCAGAAAAATTCACAAAAATGGCAAAATTCATCATGGCCGCCAAACAAATTAAAAATGTTAACAAAAAATAAATATTTAGGAATTAAAATTAATGAAAATAAGAATTATATATTAAATATACCGAAAACAGCATAGAGTGTTCTGGAAAACGCCCATACCCACCATGGCGGCAAATCGAATTAAAAATTAAGAAAAATATAAAATTTGGAAAATAAAATAAATCATAATTTATCAAATATCGGCAACAAAATCGATAAAGATTAAAATTCGAAATTAGCTAGAATTAAAATAATTCGAATTTGTTTTACTGAATCAATGCATGCACACATACTCGTACACTAAAATTAGGGTATGTATAGTATATGAGCCTAGTTCTTATGAAATGCTGATTGGTATTTGTGAGTATAATAAAGCAAAAAAATTAGTTATAATCTTTTGGAGTCAGGCACCGTCACCAATAGACACACCTCGATCCAACATATGTGCCGAGAGTGCAATCAATGTGCTACAGGTTTTGAAGGACTTATGTAAGTCGGAAAGCACATTAAATTTAAGGTTTCTATTTTCAAATATTAGGTGACCTTGATGTATTTAAAAATAAATATTAGTATTTAGTGTCGTTTTTGTTTTTATATTTTAGTTATATTTTTGATTCGTAATGGAGAGTGACCTTGTAGTGAGCCGTTACACGACCTTAACAAAATCTATATAAATATTATATACAAAAACGGAACGTAGCCTAAATGGGCGATCATTAACGAATAATGATCAATTAGAACACAATTATGGCCAATTAGATATCACATATAACAGCACATTAGTTGGAACATCTCAGTCTACTCTAACTCATTCCAAAAGTCAATCAAAATTCATGCAATCAGCTAATACTTCTTATTATCAATCAGGCTCTATTAATCAATCTCAGACGAGTAAAGCAAATTCGATGCCATGTTATTATTATCAAGATCCACTGTATTCGGCTCCTAATAGCTTTACTGTTAGCTCTCATAGATCAACACCTTCATCCTTTCCTCATTCACAATCACCACAATTTCATATGAGAAATACGCAGTCAAATTTAGTCCAGCAAAGTAATGCTGTTTCAGAAGTAATTCAGCCAAGTAAGTAGAATCTTGCAGTGGAATTCATGAACATGTAAATTTCCAAAAATCTCTCCGATTGAGCCAAGATGTTGAAATGGTTCCGTATTTTCAAAGATATTCAATATGCTTATAATTCGCGAAATATTTAATAAATCCTAACAATAATATGAACCCGAATAGATTTGTTATCCAACTAGTACACAAATCAATTATGGATCCAAGAAATAACGAACAAATAATTTGATTGGGATATCTGAATAAATTGGAAGCCTGATAATTAATTGTTACTTTTTATGATCAGTAGTGAACTATCAAATTTATTTTTTGTTGATCGGTGAATATTATATTTTTTTAATTTATAATGATTTATGAATAAACAAATTATTAAAAGGCGTTTGTTTATTTAAGTAAAAGTGGTTTTTTACTTCTCTGGTAAATTTTGAATTCATGTAGGATTATTTCTCTTTGTGTGAATTTTTCGAGAGAGCTGTATTGAAAATTGTAATCACTGTTTGTAAGTATTAAATTAGATTAGAAACATTTTTACTTCGTTTGTGGTAATGTTTGCAATTATAATGGAGTCCATAAACATCACAGACCTTTTTTAGAATATAGAAAAATGAGACCCATTTTAGATAATTTTACACAAATACTCATCGCAAAATCATAGTGATACAATAAATTTCAATTTTTTTAAAAAAATCACACCTAGAAAATGTTCTAAAATCTAGTGTTAGGCATGTCTCCAGTTAAAGAAATATTTCCGTTTCATTTTGATCAATTTTTACTAATTGATTACAAACGAGACTCGCCAAGTTCAAATGACGGTGCCGGGAATTAGAAGGCACATGGTTTAGTCCCGCCGAAATGCAGAAGTGCCTGAAGCTCAGCCTGCAAATAAGAACTTTAGAAACTTACTTGCACCAACAAACAATATACCAAGACGTAACCGCCCAGATCCGACCGGTGACAGAAATCATAACCGCACACAGGGTCTCCGAACCACGTTCCAAGCCCAAAAAGAAGATCAGACCCGGCAAGGCAGCTTGAGCAAGACTAAGGCAGGCAAAGCAAGCAAATGTGCCAATTGTCTGACCCCTTTGAACGACTAACATCCGAACGCTTGATGTGACAATTTCAATTATTGTTGGATTAGATGATTATAATGTTGTATTGTTCTTATGTGAAGTGCAGTTGTAAATTTTGTTTGTTTGAATAGTGAGACATGATAAGGAAATGAGATCTTGGAGCACAATCTAAAATATCGGACACATGCCTTCTATCGGCCGTCCATGGACCGAAGGGAGTACTGGGCAATTATGATATATTGAGTATGCTCACTTTTTGCCGGTACTCAAACCCTTGCTACATTACCAACGTTGATCACTCAACGGGTATCAAGTGGTCAAACTTCAATTGTATCCTGGGTTACGCTGGAAACAACAAGACAGAGATTGTGAATAAAGTATTGAACAACAATGAATCAATCAAGAATAGCACAAGTTCATACATAGACGATATATTCGTAGATGAATCTAAAGTTAAAGCAAGTAAAGTAAGTGCAGAAATGCGTAAATTTGGTTTGATATGTAAAGAAGAAGAAAAGGTCAAGGATACTCTCAATGTAAGAGTATTAGGTATTGATGTATTTCGAAAGAATAATGAACTACATTGGAAAAGATCGAACGATATTCGGATAAATGAATTAAATGAAGGGCTTTCAAGAAGAGAGATGTATTCGTTATGTGGCCAGTTAGTTGGAATTTATCCTGTGTCTAGGTGGTTGCGGCCAGCTTGCTCATATATCAAGAGGCTATCCAGTGGAAATTGGGATGATTCAATAGAAAATCATATCATTGACAAAGTAAAATGGTTATTAGAAAAAGTGAATGAAAGAGATCCATCGTCAGGTATTTGGAGTGTTCCCAGCAATCAGACAGGCATAATTTGGTGCGACGCAAGTTCGATCGCCATTGGAATTGTATTAGAAATGGAAGGTTCAGTGGTTGAAGATGCGTGTTGGTTGCGAAAACCTGATGATTCAAGACACATTAATTTGGTGGAATTAGAAGCGATTGTGAAGGGTATTAATTTATGTATTAAATGGAATCTAAAGTACATCAAAATTAAATCCGATAGTAAATCAGTTGTGTGTTGGGTTAACAGCAATTTATCAAGCGACAGAAAAATACATACAAAAGCAAATTCAGAGTTGTTAATACGACGAAGGCTGGAGCTTTTAAAAGATCTAGCGATTGAGTATGAACATAAAATGGATATTGAGTTTGTATCTACAGAAAATAACAAGGCTGATGTATTAACGAGAGTACCAGCCAACTGGATGATTATTAAAAAAGAAGTCGCAGCTCTAGGCAATCAAAAAAGCTCGAAAGATGTGTTATTAGAGATTCACAAGAACTGCCATGTAAGGAAAAATCGTATGCGATTCTTAGCATCGGAAGCGGGGCTACTAAATGTGGATAATGAAATCTCAGAAATAATTGAAAGTTTTAATCAATGCCTATCAAATTGACCCAGCGCCAGTAACGTGGAAAAAAGGTGAACTAAGCTGTGATGAAAATTGGTGCCGTTTAGCAATTGATATAGCTAAATTTGCTAAAGATAAATATTTAACAATTATTGATTGTGGACCATCGAGATATGCAATCTGGAAGAAAATTAAGAATGAAAATGTAGAAGAGATATGTAATGCTTTAAATCAGACCTGTCCAAACCGCGGCCCGCGAAGTACTTTTGTGTGGCCCGCGAACTTCTCTATAATTTGATACCATCTCGCCCAAACCGGGATATATTTAGTAATTTGTTAATAGAAAAAATAGACAATCAGTCAAATTTAATTATTAACATAATATCATTTTTTAATTTTGGTGTGCGGTCCTAAGACAGGCCGTGCAGACAGAAATATCCAATGAATTCAAAACAAGCGCCAGAGTATACATTAGTAACAACTGAAGGTGTTGAGTCCAAAATTTTCCGTACAGGCAGGCGTTTTGCTATCCTTAGCCATTTATTTTAGATAAAAATTCTTTGCATTGTGTGCGGCCCCCGAATAGTTTTTTTTTGCATTGCGGCCCTCTGGTTTCCCGAGGTTGGACAGCCCTGCTTTAAATGAAGTGCTATATGAAAGAGGAGCTCCAAGTGAAATATTATTAGATAATTACTTATCTTTTAGATCTAGAAAATTTCAAGAATTAGCAGATAAATGGAATGTTGAGTTGGTATTTAGAACAGTGAACCGTCCAGGGGGAAACGGGATCATTGAACGCAGCCATCGGACAATCAAATCGCTAGCAGCTAGGTCCTCAGGAACAATCGCAGAAGCTGTATACTGGTTCAATGATACGCCAAACAACAATAATATTTGTCCATCTAGAGCCATATTTAGATATAATCCAAAGCTGAATCTGCCAAGCTACAATAAAAAAGAGATAATAATCGAAGCAAAATATTCTGCTGGTGACCCAGTATAGATAAAACAGAATTTGAATCAAAAATGCACAGAAAGATGGAAAGATGGACATATCATTAAACCATTATCAAGTCAAAATTTTTAGTCAGATGTAATGGATACGATATGCCGCGACACGTGGGCGATATTAGAAAAAGAGTTGTTAAAGATTCAGATGAATCTGGTGGGGATGTAGGAATAATGTAATATTAAACAATTAATGTTGTTTTAATATTATGAAAATGTCGTAAAGATAGAATTTGAAAAACGTTTTGTCTTACAAATCCTATTACTGTTAGTATTAATACTATTTTTATTGTCATTATTAATACCATTATTATGGTTATTCTTATTCTTATTTTAATTATTATTATTAATATTATTATTATTACCACCTTATTATCATCAATGTAGGTCATCAATTATTATTGCTTATTATTATTGTCACTATCATTATTATTACTACATTATTCTTATAATGACTACTATTATTATTCAATTTAATGAGTGATCCATAATTTTATTGTTATTAATTATTATATATTATTAATATGAATTTAATTATTTTATTTAAATTTTAAAATAAATTTATTTATTCGGATTCCCCAGGTTGTTAATATTAGAAACATCAGCACACATCCATCCAATGATGTCGCGGTAACATAGTAAATCTATTCTTAGTAACAACTCCCACCCCCCATCAACCGCCCATCATCAGAAGAACCAAACCATAAGTCCACACATACTCACAGACATAATGAGCCAATCACAATTCCCAACTACAACCTCGTTTTCAGCCTTTGAAGTTGCTGAGGTATGTACCCCCAGCCAACCCTTACGAACAAGAACCGATTGCTCATATTCACTAACGAAATATATAGGTAGATAGACATACGCCAACCCCAAACGAGTGCTACTTTAAAATGAAAAACTCAACGAAAGTACAAAATCTAACTTTTATTAAAAGTCAAATTCACGTTACATCTTAAATGAGAAACTCAAAAGAAGTACAAAATTTAATTTTATTCAAAACACAAATTTATATTACACCCTAAAAAAACTCAGAAAGTACAAGACTTAATTTTATTAAAAATATAATTTCATCTTACACAATTTGCAATGCATTCATACCTATTCCATCTCAAAGCTAATAATTGTTGAATAGTCTACAAATATTTACATATCCTAGAAGCTATTTTAGATTGAGATTGAATTCGTCATACCGTTGAATTTCGTTGATGGTACACACGAAATCCCTTTTAACTTCACTTGAGACTCCCGGCAAATTCCTTATTCCATCGAAATTTGGTAAAGACAATAGTTACTTTCTTTTAGGAATCTGCTTAGTAAACTAGGCATAGATCTGAAATAATATTTAGAGATTAAACAAATAAAATTACCAACATCGATGATCTCGCCACTTTCAGCAGTCACAACTGAAGCAAGTATGGAGTTCAAGCATATAACTTGGTTCGAATACTTGTCAATAGCGTGACTGATCTTCTAGGTTATATAAAAATTAAAAATAAATATAAAAATAAAATAAATAAATATAAATATATGGCTAAATAATGCGCGTATACATCTAATGAAATATATAAAAATTGGAGATGTAAGACAAAAAAAAACAATTTCTAAGACAAATAAATTTAGCAATGTAGCAAATTAAATTTAAAACTTAGGCATCAAATTAATTAAACATTAAAAATAAATACAATAATATTTTAAAGTTCGCTAGAATATTAGATTAGCTATAGAATTGCTCTAGAGTTATTATAATACTAAGAAAGGTTTGAATTTTATAGATATAATGAAAATAAATTTTGATTTAAGGGGGAGTTAATTTCGAATCGATGACACATTAAAAGCAAAATTTGGCAATTAAAAACTAATTGATAAAAACTGGGATCGAGAATGCTCTAAATTTAAATAGAATATATTGGATGTTTGAATGTGATGAAGACCGAATCGAATAGACCCAGATAATGCGGCAACCTTACGGGTATGTGTATGTGGACGTGAATAGATGTGCGTGTACAAGTTTATGAAGAGATGAATGGGGAAGCTAATACCTATTTGCGTACACGTGTGTATCGATATGCCTGAAATGGAGTGTGTGAATAGCGACAAACAGGAAATCGATGAATAAAGAAAACGTGGTTTTATATTGTGTTTGGGTTACTAAAATGGAACGACATTCAATCGGTAGGAATAGATGGGGACCTGAATAGAAAATCGGACATAAGCCTCCTATCGGTAGTCCGTGAACCCAAACGAGTGCAAGTAATGCGCTCACTTTTTCCCAGCACTCGCCTACTTGATACAGTACCAACGTTGATCACTCAACGGGTATCAAGCGGTGAGACACATCGTTGTATTCTGGTTACGCTGGGAACATCAAGATGAGGTAAAATGTTTGATTACCTGTAACCCACTAGATAACACACTAGAGTCAAATTTGAGTTGAGAAAATAAAAAAAACGATTTAATCTGATAAAATGAAAAATAACTGATCGCTCCCTCATTTCTTTTAGATTAATTCATGTTATTTTGTTTTTTTAAATTTGTAAATATTTCGAATAATAAATTGAATTTTTTGAAACAAGTCGTTACTTAACATTTCTAGGACTCGGCTTGTTTTTAATCAACTAATACTAGAATAGTTCATTATTTCACTAATGTTATAAAAATGTAAGCTTTTTTATGAAAGATAGTTTAAAGAAAGAATCCGATATATTTTTTGGTATTATTGAAAATTTTGTTAAATTCCATTACAATTTTCTATTATCCTTTAAAATTTGTGCAATTCAAAATGTCAAAATATTAGATCTTTCTTTGCAACTAACCTATTTCTTTTATTTATGGTGAAACACTGATAGAAGAAATGGCTTTGTTTGGGATTTTTGGTAAAAAAATATAATTAAAATTATTAGCTTTAATCAAACGTATCAAAAATTACTTATTTTAAAAAGTGAATCAAATAAAATATAATTATTAGTCCAAATGTTCAGCTAATTCAAATTTGTACCACATAAATTTAATAAGATCTATATTATTATAACAAACTTTAACCTTGAATTTAGCCACTTTGTCTTACGATTTATCAGTGATATTTTGCAAATCATTTATTTATCATTTCAACTTATTTATCAAACTATATTTATTCATTATATATATTAATTATTCGATAAAAATAAAGCGAAAAACATTAACAACAGAAATTAAATTATTAGTAGCTAATTAACAAAATTTCAAATTTGAATTTCAAATATATCAATATATTCAATATTTGAATTAACAAATTACAAAACAAAATGACTGATCGAAATGATATGATTTTGCCTTTTCATCGCAACAGAAAGGAAACTATCGAAACTTGCCACTTCTGTCCAGAAAACAATCAATATGAAAGACTAAGAGCTTCAAAGCCTATGACAACATATGCCGACAGCGCAGTCAATGCTATAATGATGCCATACAACATGCCGCTAATGCAAAATGTTCTCAATTATCGTGCATTAAATCCACCAAGAAATCTAGATTTATTTCATTTCCAGAATCTTTTGCAAAAGCCCGAACCGTGCGCAGTATGTTTTGGTACAATGAGTGATACGTATATTAAAATGGCGGGTCGAGATTGTCTGTCTTGTGGTAGAACGATAATGGATAAAGAATGTTCTTCATTTATAAATTGTGAAAAGTAGTTTTTCGAATGAAAATACATGCTACATTCAAGTGTAAATTATCTAGACTTTTCAATTATTCACTTAATAATAAGAGTAAAATTAAATTAAAAATAATTATTCAAAAAGTAAAAGTTTGTAATCATACTAGATTATATATTTTCCTTTTAACATTTGATAGGCCCTCCAATTATGATGATAAGCTATAAATGATATATTGAGGCAACATTTGTCATTATCTTAAATCAAATTGGGGGCGAATGCTAAAATCGGTTAATTTGTCTATATTTACATTAACAAACTACTTTTAAAAGTTTTATTTATAGAAAGATGTATAGTAAAATTATTTTTTACAGTGAATTTCGCCAATTTAAACAATTTCGATTAAATATTAAAATAAAATAGAAAAACATAAACAAACAAACCGACGATAATTAAACAACAAATAAAATCAGAATAATAACAAATTATTCATTCGATGATGCAATGACCAATGAAATATCAATTTGTATGCATTCTATAGCTATACGAGTAAATTAATTTTGAAATAACAAATTCAAACATGTCTAACAAAATCACTGAAGTTGTCACCGAAGTTGAACAAATTGCAGAAGTTGCTGAAGTTGAAGAATCATCAGAATAAATTATTTTCTTTTAAATAAATTTTTGATAATTGTTTATTAATTGGTTTAAATTTGTTATGCAAGATAGATTGATTCGATTTCACCAAAAATGCTTACTTATATACTCAAAGTTTTGGCACGTAGACCAGTTATCCAGTACTGTTATGGTTAGGTTTGATGGTGTTTAGGCAACTTAAATAAAATGTGACATTTTTAAAAAAAGAATTAAAATTAAAAAAATACTATTTTTTACACGAATAATAGGCATAAATAATAATATTAATTTTATTAAAAATGAAATAGTATGTAGTTCAATGTTAGAATTGAAATACAATTCGGCCCGGACAAATTGACCGACTATGAAATAAAATGGAGCTCTTGTTGCTGAATTATTTGACAAATTAATCTAATCAGAAAGACCGCATAAATAAAAATTCAAATCAGTTAGACGGAGATATGAAGGTTTTGAGAGGAACAAGACTTTCAGATATTCAGTGGTTAATCACTACCCTATTCCACAAACTCGGAGAATTATTCTTATTAAGCGGAGGAGAACTTATGAAGTTATCAATCAGTCAAATTTAATTCTTTACACATCACACAGTAAATATATTAGCAGTTTTCTTGTAGCTATTTTACTAAGTTTTTATCGGCTAAAATATTATTTGGAAGGTATTAGCATAATATTATTCTATCTTGTCATTTTGTTCACTTATTAAAATCCTGAGGAGGGCTTAATAAGTTGATTTGCTTTTGTTGATACGATTGCATAAAGTTTGGGACATCCCATTTGTCCTGTTTATTTCACCTTATATGGAACTGTTGATAATTTTTAGTATCAAGTTTCGTTCCTTAGAAATACCTTAGGACGGCTTGAATAACCTATCTCTTATCTTAATGCCAAGTCTGCTACACGTGTATTTTTATTTGGAAAACATTGTTATTGTTATAAACATTAATAAATTATTGCTAATCATATTGTTAATCTGATTTATTTGATTAATTTGTTAATCATGAGAATGTGAGATCCGAAAACCATTTCTAAAAAGAAACTAGTATGGTGACTATAACAAGCAATCTCGACCAAACTTTGTTCTGTTCGACAAAAATAAGGAAATAGGTTTATAATTGACGGGTTCCGTATATAAGCATCTTTAGAGAATAACTAACTATTCATTAGCAACTAAGAGTTATCACAAGGTAATATAAAAAATATTGTAATTTTAACGATATGTATTACCCTAAAGTATCATAACGACATAAATAGAATTGTTTCTTTGATGCATTCAATTTACTAATGTTTAAACCCATTTGCCATCTCTAAATTAATATTTTCGTTGACTTTTTATAACTCCTTTAATTTGACATCAGTATTTTACAAACATTTTTAATCAACTGATTCATGACAAAATAATTGCATTTTCTTTCAGAAACTAGGTCACCATTACAATATACACAAAACAAACCGATGACGCAATTACCAATCAAATATCAGCTTGTGTGCATTCTTATAGTTATATAATGACGAGTAAATTGATTTTAAAATCATTCAATTCAAACATGTCTAACGAAATCACTGAAGTTGTCGCTGAAGTCGAACAAGTTGAACAAGTTGCAGAAGTTGTTGAAGTTGAAGAAACTGAACAAGTCGAATCATCTGAAGCAGTTGCTGAAGAAGTTAAAGAATCATCAGAATAAATTTTTGTATTCTAATAAATTTTGTAATAAATTTTATATTGTCGATTTTATTTATTCATTCTATTTGTCTTTTTATTTTAAATTTGCAAAGTCTTTATTTACATTTTTTAGTTGCATTTTTCAATATTTGTTCGTTATTAAATGTGACTGAATTTTTAGTTTTATTAATATTAAATTTTTTAGGATAAAGGAGTGGGAAATTTCAAATCAGAATAAATTTTGGCATTCTAATAAAATTTTTATTTTTGATACCTAATTGTTGGTTTTCCTAATCTGTTTATATTTATTTTTTTGGCATTTTTTAATCAGACTATTTGGTCAAAATATATTGTCAAAATGTATTCATTGACTATCATTATTTCAATTGAACAAATTATGTATTTCTTTGAATACTTATGTAACAGGTAAATAGTGACATCATTTTGCGATGACATTTATGATTAAATATATTTCATTTTACTAACAATATTAATATAGAAAAACTTTCATTATCTTTCATTGTATGATTAGAATTTAAGCCATTCATATTTTTTAGTCAATATTAATACTGTTTTTAAAATTTTTGCTGCCCGGGTTTTACCAAATACCTATACCAAAAACTATTTCAAAAGATCAATTTTTCATTTTTCAAGATCAAGATCATTTTTCAATTTATTATATCTAAGTATAAAAAAATCAAATTAACTTGTTTACTTTCAAAAATCAGTTTTTCCGAAAGAGCAATGAAAACCGATGCAAACATAATCGGCTCAGCTGGGAAATTGGACTAGCGATTACACAGAACTTTTATTTTTAGAAAACCTATTTAAAGTATTTCGTAACCTCTTTGATCCTATGCCGTTCTGTAGTACTTACTAAGAGTAAATGTAGTGATGGGTATTCCCTCGTCATATAATGATACCAAGTTTCCAACATATATTGAATAAAAGAAATATTTCACAAATCATATAAAATAAATAAATTGACATCTTAATCACTAAATCCTTTTTAAGTCTTAACTTATTTTCTTCTGAAATCAAGATGAAAGTAAGAAAAGAATGGAATTTCTGCTTATCGCTTTAGGACACAACTTCCAAGACTCAACATTTCTCCATTCCAAAATCCAAAATAAAGTAAAGAGGAAATGGAACATGAATATAAATAGTGATATAGATAACATTTTTATTTATATAAAAATATTGAAATCATTTTTTACAACTTTTCAATAGTTTCTTCAGAAGCATGGGCGTCCCCTGAATTTCCAAAACCATAATATTTTTCGATTAATTTAAACACATTTTAATAATTGCTTAAACAATGTTGGAAAAACCCAATACAAAAAAAATTAATAAAAAATTTAATTTAAAGAGGCTTCCTGTTTTTTTAATGTTATTAATTATAACTGGAAATCAATGATTTCAAATTATCTTATTTGTATAAAAACTTACAATATTAACTGACGTTCTGGTTATAAAAAGTATTCTATTTTGTAAATAAACGAAAAAAAAGTCCTATTTTGTAAATGTCCCAAATATTTATTATACACATGCATTATTTTTCAACTCTCTTCCCCTTAGAAAATGTGTCTACTTAGTAAAAAAATATTTTTGCCCCCCCCCTGGAAAAATTCCTGCGGACGCCCATGTTCAGAAGTACATCTTGAACATATAAAAATAATAAGAAAAACATTAATCTATTTGATTGATAGTACAAAATTACAAATCGAAATAAAGATTTTATTTTAATACTGTTATAAGATTTATTTTAAATTAATTAATTAATCAAAAAATAGTTTCTTTTTTTGATAATTATTTTCTTCATTGAAAAATTGAATCATAATTGCGACACAAAGCAACCCAGTGATGTAATAACATACCGAATTTTTGCAATGAATTGTACTGGAAATTTAAAATGATATTTACTTCAATTTGGTACCCCTTCCAAAAGCTCAATATAAATTAAGAACCAAAATTGAATATTAAAATTTCATTAGCTTCATTTTTATAATGATAACAATTTCACTTGATAATAAACAAATTTTCATAGCACAATTTCAATGAAGATTTCTTTGATTCGGATATTTAATATCAAATATCATTGATGAATCACTTTCCAGATTGATAATAAATAAAATCATAATAATAATAAATTACTCACAATACAAATCATTCATTTGATGATATAATGGCCAATCAAATATCAGCTTGTGTGCATTCTATAAGTATATAATGACAAGTAAATTGATTTTGAAATCATTCAATTCAAACATGTCTAACGAAATCACTGAAGTTGTCGCTGAAGTCGAACAAGTCGAACAAGTTGAACAAGTTGCAGAAGTTGCTGAAGTTGAAGAAACTGAACAAGTCGAATCAACTGAAGCAGTTACTGAAGAAGTTGAAAAATCATCGGAATAAATTTTATTTTTACTAATAAATTTTTGATGCATTTTTAAACAGTTTTTATTTATTCTATTTTGTTTTAGTTTTAAAATGTTACTGAAATGTGTACTTTTATCAAGTCCTTATTTTTTAATTATAATTTTTTTGGTTTTATCAGTTTATATGTTACTGCATATAAGCTCTTCTTCTATAAGCAGGTTATAAAGTTATTCATTATAGAATAGAAATAAATATTTAATACGATAAAATTTTCTATACACATTCTTGCATATCCTTGATCCGTTACTTGTACAAGAACAAACTTTATACAATTAAATTTCTCAAGAGAGATACACAGCATGGAAAGATTAACTATTTCAAAAGTTCATTGAAATATTTTTCAATTTATTATATCTAAGTTTAAAAAAATCTCATTAACTTGTTTACTTTCTATCAATTTAAGACGGTATAAGTATCTTTGTCAAGAATTTGTTTTTCCGAAAGAGCAATGAAAACCGATGCAAACATAATCGGCTCAGCTGGGAGAATGGACTAACGAATGATTACACAGAACTTTTATTTTATTTTTGGGAAATCCATTTAAAGTATTTGGTAACCTCTTTGATCCCATGCCGACTAGTTTCCCATTTACCGTTAATAGCAATTAGTAAAGATTGGAGTTTTCCCATCTTATATAGCAGTGCTTCTCAAAGTAGCAGTCCACGAGTCAATAGTGACCGGTTCGCAGAACATTTTTGTAAATTTAATTTAGTTTTAAGCGTTAAAACAGTCGTGCAACATTGCGTGTGGCATTATCCACAATTGAACCACGAATTGACAAACTTATTGAAAACAAACCGGCACATCCGTCACATTAGTGTATTCGTTAATAATTTTTTTATATTGTTTATTTGTTACTTTTTAATAAATTTTTCTAATTAAAATTTATGTTTTTGGATTAGGAAAAAATAACGGGTCCGCGGCACAAAAAAGTTTGAGAAGCACTGTTATAGATAACATTACTGATAGCTGAAATAAGCATTAAAATCGTCATTTGAGTGACATTTATTTTTATTCAGTGGTTTCAAATGTTATGAAGTTATATTTTTAATATTAAATAGGCCATTCTGTGCAATTATGTTCACCTTAGTTTATCGAAAAAAATTATTGCCGAAGCCGCTTTTAAATCATTTACATAATTTTCATAAGCAGAAAATTGCAACAGTAAAGAATGTAACAAATATCAATAGCAATTACTTCTGGTGAGAAAACATTGCCTTTTTTTACATAAATTTAGCACAAAATCGTTTCTTTTTTATCATAATTATTTTCTTCATTGAGAAATTGAATAATCATCACGACACTGAGCAATCTAATGATGTAATGACCTACGAATATTTGTAATAAAGAGTACTGGAACCTCTTACAATGATATTTACTACAATTTCGCAAAAAGAGAATCTCAAGAAAAGATATCAACAAGCCAATTTTGCACCCCTTGCAAATGCTCCAGAAGTAAAATTGAATATTAAAATATCATTAGCTTTATTTTTCATTTTTAGAATGACAGAAATTTGTTCAGATGACGATTTCACTTGACATTAAAATAATTCTTTGATTCGGATATTTAATATCAAATATCATTGATGAATCCCTTTCCAGATTGATAATAAATAAAATCATAATAATAATAAATTACTCACAATACAAATCATTCATTCGATGATATAATGGCCAATCAAATATCAGCTTGTGTGCATTCTATAGGTATATAATGACAAGTAAATTGATTTTGAAATCATTCAATTCAAACATGTCTAACGAAATCACTGAAGTTGTCGCTGAAGTCGAACAAGTTGAACAAGTTGCAGAAGTTGCTGAAGTTGAAGAAACTGAACAAGTCGAATCAACAGAAGCAGTTGCTGAAGAAGTTGAAGAATCATCAGAATAAATTTTTGTATTCTAATAAATTTTGATGCAATTTTATATTGTCGATTTTATTTATTCATTCTATTTGTCTTTTTATTTTAAGTTTGCAAATTCTTTATTTACATTTTTAAGTTGCATTTTTTAATATTTGTTCGTTATTAAATGTGACTGAATAATTAGTTTTATTAATATTAAATTTTTTTAGGATAAAGGAGTGGGAAATTTCAAATATTAGAATATGAATTGGATTTAAAATCATTCAATTCAAACATGTCTAACGAAATCACTGAAGTTGTCGCTGAAGTCGAACAAGTTTTTATTTAATAAATTTTATATACATTTTTATTGTATTGTTTGAATTGTTATTTGTGAAATTAATAAATTTTATTTTTTTGCATCTTATAATTTTGAAATAATTTTTATAGAAATTTAACCTTAATATTAAAAATTTTCTTTAAAAAATTTTACTATTCCCATTTCTTGTTTGAATTTTTATGTTTTGTGAAATGAAAACAATTTTTTCATTTTTGACAATGTACTGACAAAAAATAAATTAATTATAAAAAATTTTATTATAAATATTATCTTTAATCATTTTAATATCTTTATTTAATAAAATATTTTGCGAAATTTATTAAATAAAGAATTAAATTTTACACAATTTGATTATGTTACTGATAATTAATGAGTAATTGATAAATTTATCTTTTAAACTATTGATAATAATTATTATGTCAGAAATCGAGAGTAAACATTCAATAAAAACATCTCGATAAATAATTATTGATTACCGCACTCGATTTACAAATAAATGATAAAGCCAGCCAATCAGATTTCATTAACATTACGCAATATTATTGCAAATAATTGGTTGAAATGTTGTGTAAATTTATAAGTTTTGAAAAATGAATTTATAACAATTTTGATAGATTTTCTAAAATAAAATTAAAAATTTTCTGATCTTTGAATCTTCAATGATTTCATCAGTAAATATTTGACACCTCTAATGTTATCTTGACAATACATATGTATTTCATCTAACAATTCTCAATTATTTTCAACGCATTTTTAAACCCAAAACTTATTTATTTATCAAGTTTAATAACACGACAAATTTAATTAAGTTTTCTACTCCAATTAGTATTTTTAGAATTTTGTTACATTGTGCCTTTTATTGTTTTGAACACCGATTTTTGTGGATTTAAATTTCATTTCCCACAAATATGCATTCTGAATAGTGCCCTTTTCTCACTTACTAATTAGTAGTCAGTATTATACTTTCATATAGATTGGTAAAGATTATATCTACATTTCAAAGTGTCATGAGGTAGAGGACATTTTCATTCGCAGGTCGCTGATACTATTAACTGGTTATTAATAGTTGAGGTATGAAACATGAAAGCGGTAAAAAAAAATCCAATTTTATTATAATTAATACAAAGGCCACTCGGGCGTAAGGGGAGATGTTCTCGACCCTTGATGTTTCTAAAGTTGCTCCTTTGGAATCTTTGAACGCTGTGCCGAGACTCAAGCGTTAGACGTGAGTTGGATTATTTCCTGGTGTACCCACAGTGGTTGAGTTGGGGACCAAGATGGTGATTAAAATTTGACTGTTGATGTTTCTGTTTGAGGACTGTGGACCTTCGTTGATTGGGATGTAGTATGTATAGAGTATATAGATATGGTAATGCTTTGGATACATATAAATATAATGATCTATCGTTCAGTTAGGTCTTTGAAGGTAGTAGTGGTTGTTGATGGTTTGAAAGATAGCAGTGGTTGTTGTTGGTTTGAAAGGTAGTAATTGTTGTTGATGGTAGAAGTGAGTGGTAATGATAGACAAGGTAGTAGCGAGGTATGGTGAAAGGTAATATATTCATATATATTTCATTTATTATAAGAGATATTCATTAGACATGGGATAAAGGAGTAAAGCTAATAAAAATAACGAAGAAAACAACAAAGCAAAACAAAACGGACAAGTTTAGTCCAGACCATAGACCAAATACAAAGACCAGTGAGGTGGATTTCTTGTTGGGATAGTTAGTGCATTGGATGAGTCTTTAGTTAAGCTTGATTGGATTGAATAGAGTTGCTTGGGTGTTCGGAATGAGTGAGACTGTATGAACCTGGGCCATGACTTTGGGATATAGAAGCTTTGATGATGATGCTCAGGAGGTGATGGTGAGGGGTATCTCTTTAGTTTGAACTCGGCTGGTATGTGTGGAGGTGTCATGAGAATGGTGTGTCATCGATCGGGTTTCCAGTTCAGTTAGCTTCTTCAATTTGATTGGACTGAATTGAGGATTTCTGCCTTTGACAAATCGTACACAAGTGGGTAAAATGTGGTTTACCTGCCACCCATTA
Organism: Schmidtea polychroa; assembly: GCA_959609185.1. Lineage (NCBI taxonomy): Eukaryota > Metazoa > Platyhelminthes > Tricladida > Dugesiidae > Schmidtea > Schmidtea polychroa. The sequence continues at coordinate 97,344 of CAUHTR010000479.1, read as the reverse complement.
GTCCCATCGAACAATTAATGTAGTAAAAAGGTAAATATTCGTTGAATAGTTCCAAAAAAAGTTAATTGACATCACCATTTCGCAGCATCCCATGCCATAAGATAAAATATATGGTTAGCACATGGAACGTGAAAAGATCTAGTATTTTCTCCTTTGATTAAACTCTGAACACCTTTATGTTAGCCTCGCATGATGACACCATTATTATACGATTGCCCTCGACAATTCAATAGATCAAAATTGAAATCGGTTAATGGAAAATGAAAAAACTTTAACTAAACATAAACCAGTAAAAACATTTATGTGAAAAAATCCACAAAAATGTTTTTCAATTTTGACTTCTTTCTAAATTATTTCAACGCAAAGGAAAATAAAAGGAAAAAATGTTCCTTATGACAGATATCTTCAGTGCAATCCATGATTACTAAAAATATTTTTTTACTGTAGAAGGGATGTGATAAGTTTCAGTATTTTTCTAGATATGAGACCAATTATTTCATTCTACACATCTTTTCCAAGACAAGTGTTGAAACATTCTTTATTTTTTATTCGTCTCAGATGTCTAACATAAAAGGACCGAAATTTGCAAGAAGCTGCAATTGTGTCAAGAAACTTTCATTATTAAGGCACGGATTAAAATTATCGGTTTTTTTATGTTGTCAAATGAGTAAGGTATATATAGTTAGAAAATAATATATTTTTGTTTTAAGCGACTCCCGCTATGGAGGGAGTCATTCAAATCACAGTATAACACAGCTATACTGTGTTCGTGCACATGTTTTTGGATGGTGGGTCTTAGTACAGACGATGTAAATACTTTCTTACTTATAAATCAACTTGAAAAAATAAAGGAAATATATATATGGAATGAATAATTCTATATCGCTTGAACATAAAATCCACGAATTTGTGCCTAGAAACAAATATATTTACTCACGATGTTCTCGAAAAGCAATTCATTTTTTCCGCACCCGAAGTCCATCTTCTTCCAGTATCTTAATCACAATGACAAATCATTTTTCAATAAGGATGAACCTCAATTTTTGCTAAAGTTTAATATTTATAAATTATAATTTTTATAATATTAATATTACAAATATTAATGTATCAAAAAAGTTATAAAAAAGTTAATACTGTTGGGTTTTTAGTTAATTTAAGTCGGTTACCTCTGACTCCTCGTGTCATTTAAATCAAAACAATAACGACCCAACGTATATTGAAATGACAAAATATATTTTCTCTCAATAATAAATAGTCGAACAGTTCGAGTTTGACCAACGTTTTTTTTTCTCCTTGATTTGATCCTTTTTCACTCTTTTTATTCTTATTCTATCTCTTCTTTTTCCCTAATCTCCTAAATTCGTTTTTGCCTTTTCCTAAGCTCGATTTCTTCTAACCCTAGCCGAGGAAAAATGCCGATTTGCTCTGATTTTTCCCTTCCTTATATACTCTTCGAAATCGGGATGACAAATGGTTAATGCCGAGCCAATCTCTCACTTGACATTCGAATCCACATATTTGCTTTGGCTGTCACCCATAATAGTCCAACGAACAAAGATAATTAATGGCCCGTCCGGCCTTTCTACACGTACTATCTACTCCTTGCTTTTTTCCAATTAATCATTGTGTCAAGCTAATGGGCCCAAATCTTCCTTCTGTTTACTTTTCTTCTTGTTTACCCAGCTCGGGTTTCCTTCATCTCTCGGGTTCTCCATTGGCTCGGGTTTCCCATTAGCTCGGGTTTTCTATTAGCCAATTAATTAATTAATTAACGTTTTCTGTTTTTAGACATTTGAATGCTTTGCGACCCTTTTTTGCGAACCATTTTCTGATAAATCCCTAACCATCATCTTGTTGACCATTAGCTACTCTGTCCCGTTTTCCCAATTTGATTTCGATGATTTTACAATTTATTGATTTTTCTCGGATTTCCGGATTCTTGCCTTTCGTAATTGCCTTTGGCATTTTCTGATACTGCTTCCATCATACTTTCCTTTATTATCACTTCTGTGCCCGATCACGCTTTCATTTGTCTCTCTTTTTTCTTCACTTACTTTTTATTTAGATTTTCAACCTAAATTCCATTAAAATTTATTTTAATTTACAGACCTCAAAACTACTTACAAACGATATGTCAGAAAAAACATATGAAGGTTTTGAAGAAATAAATAAATAAATATTTTTGTAGTAAGAAATAAGGTTGCCAGACGTCCCGGTTTTCCGGGATTGTACCGGTTTTGAGATAATTGTCCCTGTGTCCCGAAATAGGTCTTCGGGACGCTCAATTGTCCCGGTTTTTTTGCATTGCAATATTGCAAACAAAATTAAAAATTTTGGAGGACAACTGCCTCCAAAGTTTCGTTTATTTATCACACTTTTTCTATTTTTCGAATTAGCTTTCTTGTTCGATGGGTTTTAATATGAAACCTTTCCTGTTGGGTAGTTTGTTTTTGTAATGAATGACAGATGGTTAAGTTTCGTTTTTGTTTAATTTAATCTGTGGCCGTCATAGGAAAGTTACTTTTTTATTTACAGTATTTAAAGCTATTAAATTATTTAAAAATATGTGAGTTTATTAAAGTTGCCAGATGTCCCGGTTTGTCTGTTGAAAATCTGGCAACCCTATATGAAGTTCTGTCATTATTCTTGTACCTTGTATAAACATAAAAATCGAGGCTAGAGGCAACCGCATTGCTTGACTGTGCTCACAACAGCTATTGCCTCTATACTATTCATAATTCAAAAAATGAACTTTAATGAATCGAAATAAAATTTAATTCAATGTTCTAATATTATTTTATTTACGATTAAAATATTAAAAGTATTTTTATGTTGAAATTTACCCGTTTGTAAATTCTGTAATTTTTCATTAACGGAGGAAAAAAGGTTTTCATGGGTGGAGCTTCGCACTCATGGTACAGCATTGTCATTCCAAATTTAGTTATAAATTATATTTTGGAAGTAATATTTTAAAATTTTTAATCATTCAATTCTTTTTCTTGAAAGATATTTTATTGAATATATTTGAAATTTTTTGGTTTATGGTAAATTAAAAGAAATCCCAATTTATTGAAATTTGCTCTATATGAGAAAGAATTAAAAGTTTATGAATTTCGTATTCTAAATATTTGAAATATTATTTTCTATTTATTTTCACAATTATTTTGTGTAATATGATAAGAAATTACACAAATGTCACTCATTCATTCGAAGATGCAACGGCCAATCAAATATCAGCTTGTGTGTATTTTATAGCTATATAATGACAAGTAAATTCATTTTGTAAATCATCAAATTCAAACATGTCTAACGAAGTCACTGAAGTTGTCGCTGAAGTTGAACAAGTTGCAGAAATTGCAGAAGTTGCTGAAGTTGAAGAAACTGAACAAGTCGAATCAACTGAAGCAGTTGCTGAAGAAGTTGAAGAATCATCATAATAAATTTTTGTTTTTTAATAAATTTTGATGCATTTTCAGTGTTGTCGTTTTTATTCGTTTTAATTTGTTTTTACAATAGTTTTTATATTCCTGTGTCTGAGGAATACCATTCACATTTCAATTAATTTACCCCCTGTGATAATGGGAAGTTATTTTTCTATTAATATTATACATTTTATCTTTTCGTTTTATTTTATCTACTAAATTATTTTCTAAATTTTTAAATTTGTATTTATTAATTTGTTCGTTTGTAATTGAGTTAAAGTTAAATAACATCCTTGGACGATATAACATAAGCTGTTAAATGAGGCTGATAATAGAAATTTTGCTTAGGTTCATTATTTTCTTAGTAAAAACAATAATGATCTGATAAATACGGTAATTGATAAATTTATCTTTGAAACTATTAATAATAATTATTATATTACAAATCGTGAGTAAAATTCAATAAAAATATCTCGATAAATAATTCACATAATTATTGATTACTTCGATTTACAAATAAATGATAATGACAGCCAATCAGATTTCATCAATATTGCGCAATTTCTGTGCAAATAATAATAAATTTATTTCGTATTTTATTATGAGGGAAACAAGAAGAGAAAAAACAAAGTTATTATGAATTTTAAAAAACAACAAACATTGGGGAAAATACGAAAATTTTATAACTGGTGAAGCCTCAAAACCGAGAAAATAAGAATGCATACCAGGGGACTTTAATATCAAATAGAAGAAACGAAAGAGTAAAAAACAAACCAATTATGAAATTTTAATTCAGGATTTCTTTCAGAATTCTGTAATATAATAGAAATACAGAAAAACATTACCTCTTCATATATCAACAAAATGACAGTTTACTTGAAAGATTATTTAGAATAGCAAAAACAATGTAAAATGCTTTTATGGAAGTGAAGAAATCAAATGAATTGAGTACTTTACTATCCATGGTTGAATTCGGAATAAGATATTCAAAACAAAGTACCATAATTTTTCCACCATTCCCATTAGTATTTGACCGGAAACCTAGATTACCGTTAGCATGTGTAGTAAAAGTGAATATAAGAGAGACAAATGAAATCGAATCCTTGAAGATTACAAGAGAATTTCAAGAAAATATATCAACAAGCCAATATAAATTGGGACCCAAAATTGAATATTAAAATTTCATTAGCTTCGTTTTTCATTTTTATGAGAAATTTTTTCAGATGACGATTTCACTAAACATTAAAATAATTTTTCAAATTTGCATGGCACAATTTCAATGAAGATTTCTTTGATTCGGATATTTAATATCAAATATCATTGATGAATCACTTTCCAGATTGACAATGAATAAAATCATAATAATAATAAATTACTCACAATACAAATCATTCATTTGATGATGTAATGACCAATCAAATATCAGCTTGTGTGTATTCTATAGGTATATAATGACAAATAAATTGATTTTGAAATCATTCAATTCAAACATGTCTAACGAAATCACTGAAGTTGTCGCTGAAGTAGAACAAGTTGAACAAGTTGCAGAAGTTGCTGAAGTTGAAGAAACTGAACAAGTCGAATCAACAGAAACAGTTACTGAAAAAGTTGAAGAATCATCAGAATAAATTTTTGTATTCTAATAAATTTTGATGCAATTTTATATTGTCGATTTTATTTATTCATTCTATTTGTCTTTTTATTTTAAGTTTGCAAATTCTTTATTTACATTTTTAAGTTGCATTTTTCAATATTTGTTCGTTATTAAATGTAACTGAATTTTTAGTTTTATTAATATTAAATTTCAAATATTAGAATACCAGCATGAATTTGACAAATGTTAAAATAATGCAATATTAAATTTTTTTCTTTAATATATTTTATTCTAATTTTTGTGAAATTAATAAATTTAATTTTTTTGCATTAATTTTGTCTTACAATTTTGAAATGTTAATTCTTTAATTGAATATTTTGTGGCAATCCAGTTTTATAATTTTTATAGAAATTTAACCTCCCAATTATAATTTTTTTCTTTAATAAATTTTACTATTCCCATTTCTATTGTATTGTTAACTTCTTTGAATTTTTATTTATTGTAAAATAAAATTTTTTTTTGATTTTTGACAATATACTGACAAAAAATAAATTAATTATAAAAACTGTTATTATAAATATTATTATATATTAAAAATATCATCTTTAATCATTTTAAGATCTTTATTTAATAAAATATTTTGTGAAATTTATTAAATAAAGAATTAAATTTTACACAAGTTGATTAAGCTACTGATAAATAATGAGTAATTGACAAATTTATCTTTTAAACTATTGATAATAATTATTATGTCAGAAATCGTGAGTAAACATTCAATAAAACATCTCGATAAATAATTATTGATTACCGCACTCGATTTACAAATAAATGATAAAGCCAGCCAATCAGATTTCATTAACATTACGCAATATTATTGCAAATAATTGGTTGAAATGTGTAAATTTATCAATATTGAAAAATGAATTTATAACAATTTTGATAGATTTTCTAAACTAAAATTAAATATTTTTCTGATCTCTGAATCTTCAATGATTTCATCAGTAAATATTTGACACCTCTAATGTTATCTTGACAATACATATGTATTTCATCTAACAATTCTGTGCAATGATTATATTATATTGTTTTGAGTTTTTTATTTGAGCACAGGGCTGGACTGGAAACATATTTAGGCCCTGGAAATATCGTTGATTTAGGCCCACAATATTAAATTTAAGAAAAAAAAATTTTAAAAAAGTAAAAATACGACTCACCGGCATATTACCGGTATTATTCAATTTTAAAGCTTTATTTCATAAATTAATGGTTCACGAAGAAAACAAAATACAATTTTAAAAAATGTCTTAACGAAAATAACTTATTTATTTATCAATTTTAATGACACGAAAACGACGATGAAACCAAACCGAAATAAATAAACATATGATCAGATTTGAACCCTTGTTGGAAAATGTAAGTCTATAAAATTATAAACGAGTTGTTCCATTCTGGATAATATGCACTTAGCATGCCGTGATAAAGTATGTAAAATGATTCAATGAACATATATTAAATCAAATTCCAAATATATTGTAAAATGTATGAAATTATTCTATATTCTTTACACGTCAGCTTGTGCAACACGGAAAATTTTATGACACTGAACCTTTATTCACTTTTTATATTTCAATATTATGTCTCCCAGATTAGTTCAATAAAGTATCAAAACATTTAGCTGATCTTTCTGAGTCGGTAATGTCTGATGTTTCTTTTCTTTCATTCTCAATATACCCGAACCAACATTGAATTAACTTTTACCTTTATTTGCAAAAAAAGCTTCATTTGATGTTATTTATTAATGATTCCGTCAGAAATATTTTTTAATATATGATTTAAAGCCCATTATATTTGATAGACATCATATAAATTTTATTAATAATTTTCATATTTTATAAAAATTTAATTTACACAAATAAATTAATTATCACAAAATAATTGTATTTTCTTTCAAAAACTAGGTCATCATTACAATATACACAAAACAAACAAATGATGCAATGACCAATGACATATCAGCTTGTGTGCATTTTAATACTATATAAATGAGAGTAAATTCATTTCAAAATCATCAAATTCAAACATGTCTAACGAAGTCACTGAAGTTGTCGCTGAAGTCGAACAAGTTGAACAAGTTGCTGAAGTTGAAGAAACTGAACAAGTCGAATCAGCAGAAGCAGTTACTGAAGAAGTTGAAGAATCATCAGAATAAATTTTTGTATTCTAATAAATTTTGATGCTTTTCTATTTAGTCGTTTTTATTCGTTATAGTTTATTTTTATAATACTTTTTATAGACCTGTGACTGAGAAATATCATACACATTTCAAATGATGTATCCTCGGTGATAAATAATCATCAATGAAATGAATTATTTTTTTATTAATATTATATATTTTATTTTCTGTTCCAAAAAGGAAAGAGTGGTACAACAATCCCGGGAGGCCAAACTCGTCAGGCTGCGAGGGCAACACTGAATAATTTAATAACACTTCCTACCATTAAAAGTGTATTCTGTGTAGTGTTTTTTATTTTGCTGGCGTGAGTAAAAGATTTCATCGATATGATTTTTAACCCACATTATACATTCTGCTATAAAGTGCAAGGGTTTGAACTTATACATTATAAAACAAAGAGACCTAAGTGAAGTTGGACATAGGCCGTTGATTGGTGGTCTGCCAACCCACTCGAATACTCGAGAATTATAGTATGCAGAAGCACCCAGACTTCTCGCGAGTATATCACCAACGTTGATTGCTCAACGGGATTCGGATGAAAGAATAAAAAAAATAGAACGACCAAATCAAAAAAATTAAGATAATTTCAAATTTCGTATATTACTCACAATTCAACATATTTCGGAAAAAGTAATCATACTACTATTCTTATGGTTATGTAATAAAACAAAATAAACTACAAATATAATTTTTTTGACACTATTGTTTTTATTTATAATACATGAAATTCCAAGAATTACGTAGTCTGTATTAACGCAACAATATCCAGTTTTATCCACCAATTTATTTATTATTATTTAGTAAATAATAAACTGTAAATAAGTATTTTTCTGTCTTTTGCATTTTTGATATCGAAGTTGTATGACTTTCACTGTCAGAAATAAAATAATATAAATTCAATTATTTTTTTTTAACAATTGAAAAAGTCGCAAAGCTGAAATTTGTCAATTTTTCAAGTGAGCCAAAAATAAATTAGCCAAGGGCCTCGAAAACAAGTTACGCTTCTGCTTAAAACTGCCACTGCTTCTATACTATTCATAATTAAAAAAACGAACTTCAATGAATTGAAATAAAATTTAATTCAATATTCTATTATTATTGTTTACTATTAAAATATTAAAAATTTCTAATAAATATAAATAGTTAAACTATTATAGTTTTTAATTAATTTCGATTAATTTTCGGTTTTAAAAAATAAATTCAAAGACAACAAATAATCTATTTATAAACACTATTTATGTATTAAATTTACAGTATGTATTAGTGTGTAAAAATGCTGTGACAGAAAATTATAAGTGATGTATCAAATGAATCCCTGTTGAACCAGCCTGCAAGAAATCGATGACTCCGATGTAGCGCAATTAAATTAATGAAAGAACAACAAGTATGCATTTTAGAGATACCCGAGTGAGGCTAATGTGATCAATCTGTGTTGCCCATATATAATTTTGATATAATTAATTATTTAATTATCGAAATGAATATGAATTATTTTTTATTTATAAAAAAATCAAAAAAAAATCTAATTTATTCATGTTTAACACAACTGAAATTTTATGAATTTAGAATTTCATTTTATTTCTATTTTAATTATTGTATGTGCAACATGTTAAGAAATTACACAAATTTCACTCATTCATTCGATGATGCAATACAAATCAAATATCAGCTTGTGTGTATTTTATACCTATATAATGACGAGTAAATTCATTTTGTAAATCATCAAATTCAAACATGTCTAACGAAGTCACTGAAGTTGTCGCTGAAGTTGAACAAGTTGAACAAGTTGCAGAAGTTGCTGAAGTTGAAGAAACTGAACAAGTCGAATCAACTGAAGCAGTTGCTGAAGAAGTTGAAGAATCATCAGAATAAATTTTTGTTTTTTAATAAATTTTGATGCATTTCTATGTTGTCGTTTTTATTCGAGACTTAATAAGTTTTTCTTTTATTGCTTTAGATATTAAGTTTAGTTATTAAGTGTGGGTGAAATTTTTCTTTGAATTTTTTTTATTTTCGATTTCTAAATATTAGCAAGCAAATTATTTTTTCCTATAATAAATTAAAATTGGAACTCTGTTTTGGAACTTTATGATTTTTGAGTGTCATATTTTATTCTAAATTTATCTTTGAATTTTATGGAATTTTAAATTATATTTCCTATTTTATATAAATATTATTTGTAGGATTTTCAATTTTTTCTAAAGACAAAATTTTCAAAACTCGAAAAATGTGAAAAAATATTCATTTTAATGACATTATTCTCATTATACATTTAGTACATAATCTGTTGAAATATTAAAATCCGCAGCGCGTATTACGAGGGCAGAAAGAACTCCTCACTAGGGCACAATATGTCAAGGAGTGCAAAATCAAATTTCATTTTTTAAATAAATTTTTAAGAAATTTTCGAATTTTGACAATTCATTATATATTTTCATATAATTTCAATTAAGGAAAATTAATTCCTAATAAATATAAGTGTAGCTAGTTATCTTTGTTGTTTACAATAAAACGATTTGTAGAAAACCATGAATTTATAATTTCACTGCAAAAACTGATTGATCTCTTAATGTTAACCATTTTCTTTGAAAGTTCGTAAATTTTGTTCTTTGCATGAGGCGCACTTTTGGATTGTCCTGTCTCTGACGATACCTACAAACCGAAGCTAAATATAATTATAATTATTTGCGGGGACCCTATTATTCATTTCCCATTCATTCATCAAAAATAATTTCGTTAATAAATATTCAATTAAAATGATTACAAATCTATATTTCAAATTTGTATTAATTAATTGATTCATGCATTCGAGATTTAAAATTTTTAATAAATTAAATAATTTGAAATTTCTACATTTGATAAATTATTAGTAAATATTATATCCAATTTGCACCAATCAATCGTTAGTAAATATGCAGCCAATTTAAATGAATTTTATAAAATTTTAATTTATTAGTTAATAAATTCAATTCCTATCCAAATGTGAAACATGCCTCATCAGTGATTCGGCGCCAGGAAAACGTTTCCTTCACCTAAAGGTAACGGACGTCCTTGATCAGGATAACATAGGCTGTAAAATGTGGCCGACAATAGAAATGAAATCGCCTTTATGTTCATTATAATTCTAATTAAACAAAATTTGTAAAACAATTGATTCAATTATTATTAATTGAAATAAGAAAACAGTTCAAGCTTTGGTCTAAGATTAATTAATAAATTAAATTATTCATAAAAGATTTCATTCATTCGATGATGCAATGGCCAATCAAATCTAAATTCATCAGCTTGTGTGCATTCTAATACCATATAAATGAGAGTAAATTCATTTCTAAATCATTCAATTCAAACATGTCTAACGAAGTCACTGAAGTTGTCGCTGAAGTCGAACAAGTTGAACAAGTTGCAGAAGTTGCTGAAGTTGAAGAAACTGAACAAGTCGAATCAACTGAAGCAGTTACTGAAGAAGTTGAAGAATCATCAGAATAAATTTTTGTATTTTAATAAATCCTGATTCTTTCTATGTTGTCGTTTTTATTCAAAACATCGAATTCTTTTTAACTTTCAATTTGACTTTATAATTAGTTCTATCATTTTGTATATTTTGTGACTAAAAATTTTGGAAATTTATTATTGTATTAGTTTAGTGGTTTTGGGTTTCTAATTTTATCTCTACAATTTTTATTTTCTCCAAAAATAAAAATTTTTCCAAGACGAAAAATTAGAATAAATGTTTATTATGTTGAAACAATAATATACATTTATGATATATTCTCTTGTCCTTTGACTATTGCCGAACGCCGGGCTCGAATCCAGCCCGTAGTTGAATAAGAAAAAAAACATTCAAAATACATTTATAAAGTATTTCCACAGTTTTAATCATTATAAAAAAATATGAGCACAACTAATAAGTGATAACGGACCTACGGTAATTATTTATTATATGCATAACAATATACCTATACGATATTCTATTCACTGGGTTTTCTTCAAACTTCTATAGTTCTTCGTCGATTTACGAAGTTTCCGGCTAATTTTTCCATCAACAAAACATGTCAGTGAGATATTCTTCACAAGGGGTAATGCTCAAAGATCAGGGACGACATATACAGCAAAAATATGTCAAAATCAGATATTCCAACCCTGGAAATCGACCTCGACCTATACAACCAGTCGTATATGCAGTTATTATATTTGTCTACTAAATAAGGCTGAACATCATTTCTATCATCATTTCAGATTAGTTCAATATTTTTAAAAATATTTCGGTCGAATAAAAATGATTTGTTATTATTTTACTTAAATATTCATAGCAAAGTGATCCTAATAATCCTAAATTATATTTATTATTGCATTGATCTGAGAAAATGTTTCTTTGCAAAACTATTCTAACAAAATTCTATTTGGCAACTCCAAAATTGAAAAACAAACAGAAAATCAAGAAAATATATTATTTCAACAAACTAACATTTTGCAAGGAAAAGGATAAAATAAAAGAAATTGTAATTTAATTAAGATAAATATTATTTTAATTAATTTGTTTATTATTTTTTAATAACAATAGTAATAAAAAATATCATTTTGGTAATAATTTTAAATGAAATATTTTGTAAATAATTTCAAATTGGAAAATTTTGTTACCTATTTTCTCCGTTTAGTAACATTTTTGAACCCTTAAAATTTGCCAGAAATAAATGAAATAGAGGGGGGGGAGTATTTATTTGTCATTTTGATCCATATCCGACAAAACCACCGAATGATAAATTTCTGAAATCTTTTAATTAAATAATTCCGTCATTAATTAAAAATTAAATTCTATTTAGTTTCAAATGTTGAGTAACCGATCAAATTCTATTTTTGTGCACAACAAATAATAATAATAATAATTTGGATCACAAATCGTAAGTCAACATACAATAAAGATCACCAGATAAATGATTAACGTAATAATTTATTACAGCATTCGATCAAACAATGAATGATTACAATAACCAATCAGATTCCATCTATTTTGCGCAATGATATCGAATGGTAGAAAATGTCCGTGAAATCTAATGAACAAATCAACGTCCAAGAATTTATTATTATTGTTCAACTAAAATAAAAATTAGAAAATTAATTTTAATTTTGAAAGCTTTGAAAGAATTTTTTCTAAATGACATCTCTAAATGATGTTTTCGTTGACTTCTTACGTAATGTTTTTATTTTTCTATCTCCACACATGTACTATAGTTTGTACATTATAGTTTGTGGATCTAGTTCATACCTACCCTTACACATCATACTCTTACATTTATGGTGGGAATTTAATATTTCCTGGCCTACGGTAACTTTTAAGCAATTCCATTCGTAATGTGACAAGATCAAATATTCTTATGAACAATCATTCAATTGGTGGAGAATATTTTAAAGTAGACAATTACGAGATTTACGAGTCTTTTCAATCAACGAGAAAAAATTCTTGATCTCATTTTCCCACAACAGTTTGTTTATACTGTACACATTTGGAAGATAAAAAATTTTCGCTTTACTTATACTTTTCTTCCAACCTCTTAAAAAGAATTTTATTGGGGAAACATTATTGTCTCAAATTGAAACTCTCAATGAAAGGAAGACGCATATGAATATCGACAAGAATTATCTCTGAATAATACACTGAAGGAATTGAATGCATACTCAGTTCTTTCTTCCTAAGTGAATAAGTGATTAGAATACATTTATTTTGGCAGTTAATTGAGATGAGGTTATTATTGACAAAATTCAAGATTTTATTTATGTTTTTATTATTTTAAAATTACCCTAATAAATTAATTTTACGAAATGATTGAATGAATTGAATCAAAATATATCATCATTACAATATACACAAACCAAACCGATGATGCAATGGCCAATCAAATATCAGCTTGTGTGCATTCTATAGGTATATAATGACAAGTAAATTGATTTTGAAATCATTCAATTCAAACATGTCTAACGAAGTCACTGAAGTTGTCGCTGAAGTTGAACAAGTTGAACAAGTTGCAGAAGTTGAAGAAACTGAACAAGTCGAATCAACTGAAGCAGTTACTGAAGAAGTTGAAGAATCATCAGAATAAATTATTTATTTTTAAATAAATTTTGTTTCATTTTTAAATTATTTTTATTTTTATAATTGTCTGTTTATTAATTGTTAAAATTTGTTGTGTCAAGATAGATTGCAATGGTTCAATTTGATCTTATACTTATTTAATTTTTCAAACCTTTGGTACGTGCACTAGTTATCCAGTATTATTGTGGTTAGGTTTAGTAGTGTTTAGTAGGGCGAGTTCGATAGCTCTAAAAAGTTTTAATTATTTTAAACATCTAAACGCATTAGCAATTTTGCGAAGTGACTATTTACAGTTTCGGCTTTAGGTATATGCAACATATCGCAAAGGGGAGCAAAATTATGAAAAATTAAAATTTAAAAATATTTTTTTATGAAAGTTATTTGTTGTCCTTCGTGCTACTAATATTACTTTATAGCACAAAATTGTCGGCACTGACTATTTAACTGAACAACCGGTTTCATTTGCTAATGAGATATAGTGCATTGTTCAATAAATTCCAAGCTGGGTTGACAACATGATTCTTGTAATGTCCTTTGCAAATTTTCTTAAAAAGTAATACTAGATCTGTTTGCTTTTATAATGTACAATGTATGATATAAACATTAAATATAAATAGAGAATGGATAATGCTGTTTAGCCTTTTTATAGGAATTCATCTTTTACTTTATTGGGTAAGTTTGGTAATGCAAGAAATCTATGAATTTATAGCAATAAGATGAAATTTGCTTCAATGATAGGTTCTTTTCAGTCGTATTTCCTTTTTGCCGTCGGTTTCCTGGTAAGAAGGCTCTTAAAACAAACTTAGCTCCAATTTTTCTTACATGTACTCACCAGCTGGAAATTTCATGAAGAGCGATGTTTACGAGGGATTCCTAAAGAAAAATTCACCATGGTGCTGTCACCTTTGCTCGATGCCTTTGCATCATCGCCCAAAGAGAATGTTATCAATGGGTTCCGAAAATTTGAAATTTCGCAATTGGACAGAGCTGCTGTTACCTCATTAATAAAACGAACGGCTTCACACCGCCAGGAAGAAAGCGCTGCAATTGGAAATGCAGTATCTAATGGCATTGTCAAATTGAAAGAAATCCACACAGGTTTGCAAGTGTCAAAAGATAAGCAATGCAAGAAAACATTAATATCATACCTGGCAAAAGAAAATCGCTATCAGATTTCAAATCACTGCGAGGAAATGACATTGACAAAATAAAATGCGTTACCAATCATGACAATGACACTACGGAAGATGTAATTGATGATAACATTCGAGTATTACCCAAAATTTCAAAAGTCGACAATTTTCATCCAATTTTCGAAGATATCCAGCAGCAAGTTGCTCCAGTCGCGGATGAATTCTCAAGAAACCACAATGTTTGATTGACCAAATGAACCTGTGTTTGATATTGAGATCACTTCGAACGTTTTTTAATACAATAATGTGAAATTCTTAGTGTTATGTACTTATTTTGGGGGTGGGGGTGAGTTCAGTTGTCTAATACAGTGGTCTTCAAACTTCAAAAGCTCGCGGAATCCTTATGTGAAATGATGCATTTAATTGAGGGATTTCATGGAACCCTAGAGTTCCGTGGAACACAGTTTGAAGACCACTGGTCTAATACATTAACATATATTTCAGAAAATAAAATATGGATTTTTGTTCAAAACAGCTGGACAAAACCCTATTGAAACAATTCACACAAATATAAACATATAGCATATTTTTAGCGAACTCATCCCATTTAACTCTATTACTAAAAATGAAATTGTTTGTAGTTTATTGTTAGAATTGAAATACAATTCGGGCCAGGAAAATTGACCGACTATCATATAAAAATGGAGGTCTTGTTAGTGATTTATTTGACAAATGGTTGGAATCAGAAAGACCACATAAATAGAAATTCAAATCACTTAGACGGAGATATGAAGGTTTTGAGAGGAACAAGACTTTTGTGTCATTTTGGGATTCCCACTGTAAAATATTCAGTGGTTAATCACTACCCTATTCGACAAACTTGGAGAATTATTCTTATTAAACGGAGAACTCGTGAAGTTATCAATCAGACAAATTTAATTCTTTACACATCACACAGTAAATATATTAGCAGTTTTCTTGTAGCTATTTTAGGTTAGTTTTTATCGGTTAAAATATTATTTGGAAGGTATTAGCATAATATTATTCTATCTTGTCATTTTGTTCACTTATTAAAATCCTGAGGAGGGCTCAATAAGTTGATTTGCTTTTGTTGATACGATTGCATAAAGTTTGGGACATCCCATTTGTCCTGGTTTATTTCACCTTATATGGAACTGTTGATAATTGTTAGTATCAGTTTCGTTCCTTAGAAATACCTTAGGACGGCTTGAATAACCGATCTCTTATCTTATTGCCATGTCTGCTACACGTGTATTTTTGTTTGGAAAACATTGTTATTGTTATAAACATTAATAAATTATTGCTAATCATATTGTTAATTTATTTGATAAATTATTTACACCATATATTAGCGTTTTCATACCAATTATTGCTGATCGCTGAAAATGGTGTCAGCCTCAAATCGATGAAGACAGAAACTTACCCATTATTGATCAAGGATAATTTTGGGGAGCTGTCGTAATCGAAAGTAGCTTCGAATATCAACAAAGTTTATGGTTAACATCGAGAAACTTTCAGTTGAGTTCTTTAATTGCCACTAAAAGATACATTTAGCCAAAGATTGTAGCAGCATATAAGTGACTGATACCAGAAAGGGTAGTTAGTGCATTTAATGTGGTAAGAGTCTCGAACTTGCATGTAGCTTCAGTTTGCAAGGCTAGAAGATTTTAATCAAATAATTATGTTAACACTATAAAAAGAGATGAAGTAAATTCATCCGGTTAAAAAAATCCCCAAGATGTGGAAAATTCGGACACATCTGAGAGTCATGTTCTCAATAACAATAAAAATACCATTCGTGTTCATGTGAATAAGACAAGGACCATATTTTTGCGCGCTTAATGCGTTTCTATTGTATTTGTGAATCCTTTCAAAATTTATGTGATTATTATTATTATTATTATTATTATTATTATTATTATTATTATTATTATTATTATTATTATTATTATTATTATTATTATTATTATTATTATTATTATTATTATTATTATATTGATAAAATCATTTATATTTGATTAAATCATTTATGAAATATTAATCTTTATTTACCCTTTTTAGTACTAGTTCATTAAATTGTATAATATAAACAAAAATCCATATTTATAAAACTTAATAATGGAATCAAGAAATGATTCTGTATTCCAAATCATTTACCTAAGCGATAGTGGAACAACCTTTGTTTTTAAGTTATTAAAGTCTCAATTATTATAAAACAAAATTCAACAAGATTTATTGGCATCGGGTCCAGATGAAGAACAATGATTGACTCAAGGTAATTTCTGTAAGTTGAAAAATATGAAAATAGTAAAGGGATTTGATAAAAACTGATTAAGTTGATTAAATAAAGGTGATGTCATCATCATCGACGATTTGTATCAAGAAGCCAATAAAGAAAAGAATTTTAATAATTTATTATTTGTGTTACTGTTATTTTTATAACCTAAAACATGTTTCATCAGGGTGGTGCACATCGAATATTTAGTTGTTTTCAAGAATCCTAGAGATGCAATTGTTATTGATTTTCTTGCAAGACAAGCACATCCGAATAATCGTAATTTTCTAATCAGTGCATTTCAAGGTGCAACATAATTGCCACATGGATTAATTGAGATTGATAAGGACTATCTTATAGTCGAAAAATTTTTCATTAAATATATTATTTGCAGCAAAAGGCAGCAAAATTTCGTAAATGACCCATATATGGTAATCTCCTAAAATATGAAGTTATTATTATTATTATTATTATTATTATTATTATTATTATTATTATTATTATTATTATTATTATTATTATTATTATTATTATTATTATTATTATTATTATTATTATTATTATTATTATTATTATTATTATTATTATTATTATTATTAGTATTATTGTTGGTGTATGTAGGGAGAAAAGAAATGTTGCCACCAAACACGCAGATTATCTTTATTTCGCTCAGACCCTTCCCTCAATACTCCAAATGATCTTACGAATATTCCCACATGTGAGCCCGTGCTGATGTTACACGTTGGTGATGCCCACATGGGTTGGAGTTGGTTACCAGGTGAGCCCCTACCTTAGGACTACTGCTAACCCCCTCTCGGTTCGGGTTCCACGGTGCCTTAGAAGGTCTTACCCATCTCTACACATATAATTCGGTCCGACCCTGGTCCAAGGGGGCGACCTTCGTTCAATGTCATATACTCAATTACTCGATCTAACCATGCATTCCACTCAACAAATCTCGCAAATAACTCATCCAATGCCAAGAAAATTATATTATATATACCACACACATTTAATTACACAAGACAAAACGAATTACACAAATATCTAATGGGTGGAAATTGAAATGCACCGATGACTCTGTTACACCCAGATGAATAGGTAGGTAGGCCCATCAGGGTGACCGAGTTGGGATGAGCGTTGCATTGGGTCATCGGAAAACCTCTCCTTCTGCTAGCATCTCATCTATATCTACGGGCAACCGGTGATCCGCAAGGAACTTAATACCTTCAGCCGGAACTACCCGGAATATTTCTTTGGCGGGAATTACATGAGAGTTTGACATTTCCTTGATGGTGGATTGGGCCACTGATAATGAAGCCTCTAGCGCGGCGATGGCATTCCTGCGCCTTTGATTTTTCTCAGCGCGCGTCGACCGCTTATGTTTCCGATTCGGTGCCATGGTTTCAACAGTTGGTTGCATCGGACGAGGCTGGAGAATTGGAGCCAAAATGGGGTCTGATGGGCCCTTTGTCATGGGCCTGGAACTTGAGAGAGCTGGGGCGAGGGTAGGAGACAATTGTGAGCCATTCCCTTACAGCTGGTCGTCGATGGAACTTCGGGTGCCTGATGGTGTATCGGGAACACATTTGTCCCGTCCTGGATCGGATATTCTCGGACCCTTTTCGAAATTTCGACATCAGTATAGATTTTGTGCAAGGCCTCTGATTGGGCTTTTATCGTGAGCCTCTGGCACCTGCTTTCCTCTAGGAGACTGTCGCGGCAGTGCTCCAATCTCAGGACTTTATTACGCTCCTCCTTCATTTGTGGCGGGGAGAACCACGTGCCCTCGTATAAATCAATACGCTTCTTCAATGCCCTACATAAAGATGTAGCTTTTTGATGTCTTCGTTTTTGTCCGAACACGAGAAGCATGGACGAAGATCTTTTCCTGATTTGCTCGGTGCGGTCATCTAAAATTAAAGGAGATTCCTATTATGGTTAGAAGCAATCATCGGTGTAGCATTTACAGATTTCTTTTCGTGATCGATGTAGTGTCCTCACCGTTTCGCTCGGCGACCCTCAGCGGATCTCGGACCACCTATAGACATTTCAAACATTGTTTACTCCAAACACTCATGTTCATTCGACGCAATTTGCACAAAATAAAAAGAAAACGAGGATCATCAAAGATCTATTGACTGTATTACCAACATTTTACATATTTCATGCTTGCCAATCATTATTCAAGTCATTTCCTAATTCGGGAAACGCATAGTCTTACATTTATAAATGCGCTTATTATTATTAAGATTAATCTTATTTTGATCTGTATTAGGTTAAATTGACATTGTAGCCTATTTAGAGCTGCTAGTTCTTTAGGCCGTAGGGAGTGACGGAAAATCTCGTGACGTATGCAGCGTTGTGGTATAAGAAATGGGTATATTCAAAGGTCATAATCTGTAATTATTGTTACAAAATTATTTAAAAATCTATTCGAATTGTCGGCACATGTGTAGTCATGGAAAACGATCGGATTTTCGCTGTGATACTTGGGAATATAAGATTTTCTAGATCTCTCCATGGAATTTCCCTCTCCCTCGAGTTTGGTGACTACTATTCTTTCATGGAAAATGTTTTCGAGAGCAACTGATCTCACTCGGTGAAAGGATCGTTTCCGTTTTGAATTTCCCTCGTCTACCAGATGTCCTCACCCCTCCTGACCCACCCAAGAACGGCATACATTTCTGCCACCGCTCTTAGACCGTCAGGAAGGACGAATCTATCTCCTCAAATATCAATCGTCAATGCATCATGAACAATTATCGTAAAAATAAAATGGCATAGTTCGCTATATGAATCGGTTTTACTAAACATATATCTATTAAATGGAATATTGTTTACCTGGCGACCACGCCGTCTGAGCTTCGAACATGATGCTATACCGTGATATTCGTCTTACATTTTACTTCTCAATTCCGGTGATGCTTGCCTTATTCAAGTCCTCAATTCAATTTTCTCAATCTCCTGACACCCGTTCCCATGCATTCTCTTAAAGATTCAATCGAGTCTTCCGCATCATGTCCGATTCCCAGACGACATCGTCGCCAGCACTATAGAGGAAGAATCCATTCTGTAAATTAATAAATTTTTATTTAAATAAAGTGTCTTTATTATTCATTATTATATACATCAATCATAAAAAATTCCATCTATCCAACTTACTATAAATTTTCTTGAGAGTGTTGGAAATAAAGTTTGAATTTCCTTTTCAAGTTTAGGGTCCTGTCCTTCAAAGCAAATTTCTAATCTCTGTCTAATTATTTGACTAGATATCTATTCCAAGGTCCAGGTTGAATATCGTAGTGTTAGCGGTTCCTGTATAGCGTTTTGGTTAACTGGTTCCTGAATGTCGTCACTGTAGAGTTTTGGTTAAAAGTGATTTAGTAGGCTCTAGTCCTGTAGAGTAGTTTGGTTAAATGGTCATTAAAATTAAAAAGAATTTTTACCTGTAGAGTAGTTTGGTTAAATGGTACTCTACAGATATTTCGCGTTCCTTATATACTATTTTTCGTCCAATCAGTAATAATGTTTTTATTTATTATTATTTATGTGTTTTTTATTATAATATACTAGATTTTAATGACTTTTCTTATTTTTCTTATTATTTTATTTATTTTCCTATTTTTTGTTATTTTTCTCTTATTCTCCCATGGATTTATTACCATCTTGTTGTAATTTAATTTTTTTGTTTTAATTAGTCTACGTGTTTCTTTAAGAATGGTTTTATTTCTATTTTATTTCCTTAATTCCTCATTTATTTTCTTTAAATTTCGTTATTTTATTTTTTCTTTTATTATTATGCGTGTTGGGTAATTTTCTTTTTATCTTATTTTCCGTCTTACAAGTTTTATTATTTAATTAGTTATTTTTATTTCTTTTATATTCTTGTTTCTTTTATTGTTATCTGATTTAGTTATTCCTATGTTTTTTCGCGGTTTCTGTGAAATTTGTTTTTATCCTATTTATTCATTCCTAACCTGATTTCCAACACTCTCGAAGATTGGCCCAACATTATTATTATTATATCTATTTGCAATTGACATTTTAAGATTTTCAATTTGCATGACTGTGTCCAGTAAAACCACTCCACAAATGATTGTTTTTTCTTTAAAAATATTGAGAATCAGCAGTATTTATTTTTTCAGCTGTGTTAATAATTAATCAATTCCCCATATATTTTTTATATTAAAAAATGTATACATTGATGCACATAAAATAAAGGAATAATGTTAAAGATATACATAAAATAAAGGAATAATATTAAAGATATACATAAACACATAAACCAAAATAAAATAAATAAGCTACAGAAATTAAATGATCAAATATGTCAAGATCAAAATGTCAACGATAACTTACACCAATAAGTCAAATTAAATCACAAAGATCAAACAGTTACATTTTCAATATAGTCACCGCAATGACGATCTGTCGACACCACTACCACTGTCTAGGCTGGATTGGGTTGGATTGCGGAATGTGGATATTGCTGATGTTATGAGGGCTCTACGTAAATATTCACCTTGTATCTATTCGGACCTACTCTATAATACTTCGAAAGTTCAAATTCCTTGATTGATCGACCCTTGTCATCCAACAATACAATTGGCTCAACAAGCTAACTATCGATTATACCGTGCTTATTACAACACTGTGGTGAGGAATAGCACGCTCGTATAACCTTGATTTGACAAATCTCCCACAACTGAGTAGCGTAATAATTGGTAATTTTAACTGGTTGTTTTCTGATCTTGACTCGGATTTACTCGTCGAACTTTACTCCATTATCACTAAATAAACTCTTGCTGCTTCTTTTTATTTCTGTTTTCTCTTTCATTTCTCCGCTTCAATTTTATTCAAATTCTCTAAATAAATTATTATATCTCCAAATTATTCTACAAATTTCCTCTAACTGGTCCTTCCCAAATTGTTTTATCGATTGTTCCTTCTAATTTTCTTCTAAATTGTTCTCTCTATAGTTCTGCTAATTTCTGCTGTGCTGCCTCCTTTTTATACCTCGTCAATTTGTGGCACTTCAGTTTATATTCAATTCCCCATTATTTTCTCCAACATGATTTCCCAATTTTCTCTGCGACCGAGTTATCTTTGACAGCTGTCGAGATATTTTTTAATTTTCCCTTTTTGCAGCTCCGACCTGTTTTTGTTTTGTTCCCGTTATCTCTAACAAGCTGTCGAGAGAAGAATATTGTTGTTTTTCTATTTTCCCGATTTTGAAATTTCTTTTCCTTTTTGTACTAATTAACTAGTACTGACCTTTGTTTTTGGTTTCATGTTTGATTTCTTTTGTTTCCTTCCTCTTTCTCATTTCTTTTTGATACCGTTTTCTTTTCTGAGTTCCCATAGATCATCCCGTTTGTCATGACGATCTTCCCCCAGGTAATTCTATTTATTTATTTATAAATTTGTTATTTAGGTATCCTCAACACCTGTATATATTTAACTACTTTGAGTTAGTGAGCTCCGACTTTTTAAGTCGATTTGACCTACAAAAAAAATTGAGTTGACCTACCTAAAATCTCAAAATAATTTCGTGAAAAAATCTTGAAAATCGTAAAATTTGAGTTGACCTACATTAAAATACTAGGAATTCAAGAAAAATATATTCTCAGTGTGGCAAAGGGTATGTGAGTTAGCAGGCTCCTATCCATCTACTGACAGGTACATTTAGTCAATCAAACACTGTGACAACTTGCCAAGAGCTTTCCCAATTTCAAAATGGCTGGATATCTTCGAAAATTGTCGACTTGAAATTTTAGGTAACACTCAAATGTTATCGTCAATTGCATCATTGCGTCATTGTCATGATTGGTAACGCATTTTATTTTATTCCTCGCAGTGATTTGAAATCTGACAGCTATTTGCTTTTGCCAGGTATAATATTAATGTTTCTCTTGAATTACTTATCCTTTGACACCTGCAAACACGTGTGGATTTCTTTCAATTTGACAATCTCATTAGATACTGCATTTCCAATTGCAGCGCTTCCTTCCTGGCAGTGTGAAGCCGAGCAAAAGTGACAGCAACATGGTGAATTTTTCTTTAGGAATCACTGGAAAATATCGCTCTTCATGAAGTTTAAAACAATTAAGACTTTTAAAAGTTATCGAACTCACCCATTTTATGGAAGTTAATTAATATTAATATAATTATTATATATGCTACTTATTATTTGTGTAAAAAATAGTATTATTTAATTTGTTGCTTAAACACTGCTGAACCTAACCATAATAATACTGGATAACTGGTTTGAAAAATTAAATAAATATAAGCAGGCGCGTACGCAGGATGAATCCATTTATATATATATATATATATATATATATATATATATATATATATATATATATATATATATATATATTATATATATATATATATATATATATATATATATATATATATATATACTATTATATATATATATATATATATATATATATATATATATATATATATCGGAATTCGGAATTTTTCTTAAAGTTTATATATTTATTAATTATAGTTTTTTATATTGTTGTTGGAATCATGGGGGGGGGGGGTTACACCCCCAGTAACCCCCCCTACTTACGCGCATGAATATAAGATCAAATTGAACCAATACAATCTATCTTGACATAACAAATTTTAACAATTAAAAAACAAACAACTATAAAAATAAAAATAATTTAAAAATGAATCAAAATTTATTTAAAAATAAATAATTTATTCTGATGATTCTTCAACTTCTTCAGTAACTGCTTCAGTTGATTCGACTTGTTCAGTTTCTTCAACTTCTGCAACTTCTGCAACTTGTTCAACTTGTTCGACTTCAGTGACAACTTCAGTGACTTCGTTAGACATGTTTGAATTTGATGATTTAGAAATAAATTTACTTTCATTTATATAGTATTAGAATGCACACAAGCTGATATTTCATTGGCCATTGCATCATCGGTTTGGTTTGTGTATATTGTAATGATGATATATTTTGATTCAATTCATTCAATCATTTCGTAAAATTAATTTATTAGAGTAATTTTAAAATAATAAAAACATAAATAAAATCTTGAATTTTGTCAATAATAACCCTTTCATTAATAATCTCAATTAACTGCCAAAACAAATGTATTCTAATGACTTATTCACTTAGGAAGAAAGAATTGAGTATGAATTCAATTCCTTCAGTGTATTATTCAGAGATAATTCTTGTCTTCCTTTCATTGAGAGTCTTAATTTGAGACAATAATGTTTCCCCAATAAAATTCTTTGTAAGAAGTTGGAAGAAAAGTATAAGAAAAGCGAAAATTTTTTATCTTCCAAATGTGTACAGTATAAACAAACTGTTGTGGAAAAATGAGATCAAGATATTTTTTTCGTTGATTGAAAAGACTCGTAAATCTCGTAATTGTATACTTTAAAATATTCGATCTAGTCACATCACGAATGGAATTACTGAAATATGTCACCGTGGGCGAGGAAATATTAAATTACCACCATAAATGTAAGAGTATGATGTGTAAGGGTAGGTATGAACTAGATCCACAAACTATAAGTACAAACTATATTACAGTGTGGAGATAGAAAAATAAAAACATTACGTAAGAAGTCAACGAAAACATCATTTAGAGATGTCATTTAGAAAAAATTCTTTCAAAGCTTTCAAAATTAAAATTAATTTTCTAAATTTTATTTTAGTTGAACAATAATAATAAATTCTTGGATGTTGATTTGTTCATTAGATTTCACGGACATTTTCTACCATTCGATATCATTGCGCAAAATAGATGGAATCTGATTGGTTATTGTAATCATTCATTGTTTGATCGAATGCTGTAATAAATTATTACGTTAACCATTTATCTGGTGATCTTTATTGTATGTTGACATACGATTTGTGATCCAAATTATTATTATTATTTGTTGTGCACAAAAATAGAATTTGATCGGTTACTCAACATTTGAAACTAAATAGAATTTAATTTTTAATTAATGACGGAATTATTTAATTAAAAGATTTCAGAAATTTATCATTCGGTGGTTTTGTCGGATATGGATCAAAATGACAAATAAATACTCCCCCCCCCTTCTATTTCATTTATTTCTGGCAAATTTTAAGGGTTCAAAAATGTTACTAAACGGAGAAAATAGGTAACCAAAAATTTTCCAATTTGAAATTATTTACAAAATATTTCATTTAAAATTATTACCAAAATGATAATTTTATTACTATTGCTATTTAACCCTTTCGCACCTGACTTTCCGCTAATGACACTATGCTAAATTTATATATTGGAACTTGTTAATATTGACCTAAATATGAAATATTCTCATTTTAGTAATCGTGGCGCTTCTGAATATCCTAGAAAGTCCTGGTATAATAAGTCCCAATAGGCTTTTATGGACCATTCAAAATATCCCAGTAGGATCATGATGAAAGTTTCTGGGACGTATTGTCCCAATAGGGGCGAAAGGGTTAAGTAAAATAATAACAAATCATTTTTATTCGACTGATTCGATGGATTCGAACGATGGATGTTTGAAGAAAACCCAGTGAATAGAATATCGTATAGGTATATTGTTATGTATATAATAAATAATTACCGTAGGTCCGTTATCACTTATTAATTGTGCTCATATTTTTTATAATGATTATCACTTAATACTGAGGAAATACTTTTTAAATGTATTTTGAATAATATAATAATAAATTTCCAAAAAGTTTAGTCAGTAAATATACAAAATGATAGAACTAATTATAAAGTCAAACTGGAAGTTATAAAGAATTCGATGTTTTGAATAAAAACGACAACATAGAAATGCATCAAAATTTATTAAAAAACAAAAATTTATTCTGATGATTCTTCAACTTCTTCAGTAACTGCTTCAGTTGATTCGACTTGTTCATTTTCTTCAACTTCTGCAACTTGTTCAACTTGTTCGACTTCAGCGACAACTTCAGTGACTTCGTTAGACATGTTTGATTTGAATGATTTATAAATGAATTTACTCTCATTTATATGGTATTAGAATGCACACAAGCTGATGAATTTAGATTTGATTGGCCATTGCATCATCGAATGAATGAAATCTTTTATGAATAATTTAATTGATTAATTAATCTTAGTCCAAACCTTGAACTGTTTTCTTATTTCAATTAATAATAATTGAATCAATTGTTTTACAAATTTTGTTTAATTAGAATTATAATGAACATAAATCCTATTTCATTTCTATTGTCGGCCACATTTTACAGCCTATGTTATCTTGATCAAGGATGTCCGTTATCTTTAGGTGAAGGAAACGTTTTCCTGGCGCCGAATCATTGATGAGGCATGTTTCACATTTGGATAGGAATTGAATTTATTAACTAATAAATTAAAATTTTATAAAATTCATTTAAATTGGCTGCATATTTACTAACGATTGATTGGTGCAAATTGGATATAATATTTACTAATAATTTATCAAATGTAGAAATTTCAAATTATTTAATTTATTAAAAAATTTAAATTTCGAATGCATGAATCAATTAATTAATACAAATTTGAAATATAGATTTGTAATCATTTTAATTGAATATTTATTAACGAAATTATTTTTGATGAATGAATGGGAAATGAATAATAGGGACCCCGCAAATAATTATATTTAGCTTCGGTTTGTACGTATCGTCAGAGACAGGACAATCCAAAAGTGCGCCTCATGCAAAGAACAAAATTTACGAACTTTCAATGAAAAATGGTTAACATTAAGAGATCAATCAGTTTTTGCAGTGAAATTATAAATTCATGGTTTTCTACAAACACTTACATTTATTAGGAATTAATTTTCCTTAATGAAATTATATGAAAATATATAATGAATTGTCAAAATTCGAAAATTTCTTAAAAATTTATTTAAAAAATGATTTTTGATTTTGCACTCCTTGACATATTGTGCCCTAGTGAGGAGTTGTTTCTGCCCTCGTAATACGCGCTGCGGATTTTAATATTTCAACAGATTATGTACTAAATGTATAATGAGAATTCTGTCATTAAAATGAATATTTTTTCACATTTTTCGAGTTTTGAAAATTTTGTCTTTAGAAAAAATTGAAAATCCTACAAATAATATTTATATAAAATAGGAAATATAATTTGAAATTCCATAAAATTCAAAGATAAATTTAGAATAAAAAATGACACTCAAAAACATAAAGTTCCAAAACAGAGTTCCAATTTCAATTTATTATAGGGAAAAAAATTGCTAATATTTTTAAATCGAAAATAAGAAAAATTCCAAGAAAAATAAAAACACTAATAACAAAACTTAATATCTAAAGCAATAAAAGAAAAACATTAAAAATCGAATATAAATGACAACATATTAATGCATCAAAATTTATTAAAAAACAAAAATTTATTCTGATGATTCTTCAACTTCTTCGGCAACTGCTTCAGTTGATTCGACTTGTTCAGTTTCTTCAACTTCAGCAACTTCTGCAATTTCTGCAACTTGTTCAACTTCAGCGACAACTTCAGTGACTTCGTTAGACATGTTTGAATTTGATGATTTATAAAAGAATTTACTCGAAATTATATAGGTATAAAATACACACAAGCTGATATTTGATTTGCATTGCATCATCGAATGAATGAGTGAGATCTGTGTAATTTCTTAACACATACAATAATTACGAAAAGAAAATAGAAATAAAATACTAAATTCATAAAAATTCAATTGAATTATTCTTTATAAATTGTGTTAAATATGAATAAGTTAGGTTTTTTATGTTTTATTTTTTTCTAAATACAAAATAATTCATTCATTTAAGAAAAATTTTCCAAAATAAAGATTTGAGAACTATAACCCAAATTATAATTTATAATTAAATATTAATTTGAAATGAATAATGAACATTAATTATTAATGGTGTGGCGAGGATATAAAGATTTCAGCTCACGTGGGTAATTTACATGGACCCCAAATACATAGGAAGTCATACAGTGCATAAAAATGTTTTTAGATATATGTATGTGGTGGTGTACGGGCTTTATTATAGGCGTCAATTTCTAGGCTTATCGCGAAATATTTATGAGATCTTCGGGAAGCCATTTATTGGAACATATCCAAGAATTATGGAAATAAACAAAAACTGAAACATATTATCTCGCGAGTTATGTTTTTTAGTACCGTATTAGCCCGAATATAACGCGACAATTTTAAAAATTTTATTTTTATTAAATTTTGGTTTAAATTAATTAAATTTATTGTCATGAATATAACCTATGTATTACTTTTAATTACCTAACCAAACGCTGATCTGATTGAATTTCTCTTAATTTTAATTTTTTGATGAGTATTTTTTTTCTAAATTCGGGGTCGCGTTATATTCGGGCTAATACGGTATTTCAAAAAACGAAAATGTGTTGAGGTTTTAAAAGTAAATTATTAAATTATATAGTTCAGATTAAAAGGAAAGCCGAAATTGAATGGCGGTCAAGCAGAGAAGCAATGGCAAAGAAAGATATGATAAAAATAGAACTATAAAAGGGTACAATCTGACATGAAATGGGAAAATGCGCAAACCAGGGGAAGTGGAATAAAGTGAAAAGTTATCGAAATTGAAGCTGGAAAACGGGAGAGGGGTAGATTAGGGGATGGTGAAGAAGACAGTGAGCAAGAAATTGTCAGAAAATGTGTAGAAAGGGTCATAAAACAGGCAAATGTGGAAAACGTAAAATATTAATTAATTAACTAATGGGAAACCCGAGCTAATGGAAAGCCCGAGACAATGGAAAACCCGAGCGATGAAGAAAACCCGAGCACGGCAATTTGGAAGGGTAAACAAACGAGGAATTCAGAGGGTAATTATCCAAACAACCGGATAAACGAGGGTAAACAAAAGAAGTGGAATTACGAAGAGGGTCAACAAAAATAGTCAATTAGGGAATGATAACTAAAGAAGTCAAAACCAATTAGGTCAAACATGGGGCAATTACAACGATTATGGAAGCATATAAGGAAACTCAAAATTCACATAATCGGCGATAGCCTTAGGTAGGGATACGAAGAAACAGACGATAGGAGTTCGAGGAATAAAATAAAAGGGAAAAGGAATTATAAGAGGAATTTAGGAGTCAGAAAGGAATATTAAAAGAGTTCGGATCAGAGAGCGGAATCAAACAAAAGGTGAAACTTTTTTTTAAATCGTACAAGGCCGAGACCTTCCAGAGCGGAGTTCGATCTGAAATTGTGTGAGAATTGTGATTAACCAACAGTGTGATTAATTGTTGAGAGTTGTGAATTGTTATAAAACAAATATACGTTGGGAGTTTGTGTTTATTGATTTTGGAACACGTGGAGTCAGAGCAACCAACGGTTGATTTTGATATCATAAAACCCAACAAATGGATTAACACAAATACATTCTTTACGATAATTAAATAATTAATTATATCAAAATTCTATTTGCCCAACGCAGATTGACCACATTAGCCTCACTCAGGTAGCTTTAATATGCATAACTCGCCAAGTGACGCCGCCGTAGTGTTTTCATTCTTTATTAGTGAAACATTTTAGTATGAACTTGTAAACGGCACGCAGCGATACAGCACATAAAAATAATTTCTTTTGTTTTTATATTATTTCTGCGTCCTAAACGAAGTTCTTTGTTGATAATTTAATTAGTTTAATTAGGTTATTACTTAATAATTAATGTTTTAATAAATAATGTATTACGGCCATATTATACAAATAGATTGGAAGATGCTTTGACTACATGTATTATAAATATGATATTAAATATAGAAGAAATAATGGTGTTTGTAAGGTTAATCCAAAGGAGGCTTTTCTATAGATTTTATTCTTTAATAAATTTTTATGACTCTAATTTATAATAAAACCATAGTAGACAAATAAATAATGAGGGTATGCTTTGTATACATATATAAATAATAATATTAATCCTTAAGAGTATGTTCTCTAAGTATGTGGTAGCTACTCACTAGTGCAGCTGTGCAGGCTTTCTGCAACAGTCCTTTTATTTCTGATTTAGAGAGTCTTATTTTGCTAAGTACTTGGTTATTATTATAATCCCAAGAACCTAGGGTGCCAATTACAAGTGCAGAGATGGTGGTTTTAACTTTATGCGCTTTTTCTATTTGGATAGCTAAGTTAGCATACTCTTTTAAAGTTCTCCCTTTGTTCATAGGGGACTTTTATATCAAGAATGTGATTAATATTATTCCTTAAGGATCTTATAATTAGGTCAGTTTTGAGTAGTGTGGCTACTCCTAGAGGTGTTATTTCGATATCTAAATGAAAGTTAAGGTTAGAAAGAAATTCACAGACAGCATCAAGTACGCGGGTATGTTTGTTTCTGCGCGCATTTATCTTTACCGGACAGTGGTTGAAGATATGCGCTTGAGTTTCAGGGTGGGAATTACAGTGTCTGCATTGTATAGATTTTTTGGTTTTAAGTTTATGGGGTGTAAAGTTCAGTTCTAAGAGGTTGTTGCGTGCTCTAATAAGGAAGAAAAACTGGGCATCTGTAAGTGTGTTTCTTTTTTAGGAGGTAGTCTGCAGTACTACTATTAGTAATAGATTTGGCTATATGCCCTTGGTGTGACAAAGATGTCCATTTTTCAGCATGTATGAGGCCGATTATAGAATGTATTTCAGATGAGATATTCTTAACGTCAGAGTTATTGAAATAATTAATTCTGTCTTTATATTTAATTTCTAGTTGGTATGAGTCGTCAAGGAGAAGGATTTTGGCATGTATTCCATATTTCCGACGGAGCAAATCTGCAGATTTTTTAAATTTCGAAAATATTGAACGATGTGGGAAAGATTTGGATGTATTACCATTAATCCAATAAAATGCTGCTTCGAAATTACCTTGGCCTCGTGCTAGAGCAAGTTCTGAGAGGATAAGGTTACGGAAAAAAGTATCAGAAGAGTTTAGTGCCAGAGAAAAAGATGTACAATGCTTTGAATGGTATATTCATCAATGGCAGAGGTGAGACCCATTCCTCCCATTTTTATTGAAGCATATAGGAAGTGATTATTAATTTGTAGTAGTCTATCTCCAATAGCAATTTTTATCAATTTTCTTATCTTATTATCGAATCCTTTTTGAGAATCCCTATCTTTTATGTTGTTTTTATGAGATTCAAGGATGTTATGAAGTATTTCACAATTGCGAAATGGAAAGATAAGGCGAGAGTGAATAAATATTTTAAATGCATTAATTTTTTGCGATGGGTGGAGGTGTGATTTTAATAATTTTCAGTGTCCTTGAGAGCACATTCAAGTTTTTCGTCTATATTGTGTCTTTTTTGAAGGAGAAGTCAACTCCAAGGTATCTGTAAAAATTAGAATCATCCACTTTAGGGATGATTTCATTATAGGGTTTTATGGGGTGGTAGTTTGATTTATGGTCCATGTGAAAGTAACGAGATTTTGAAGGTTTAAATTTAAGATAAGCTAGCGATGCGAGGCAAATAGTTTCTAGGAGAGCAGAGGTAATTGAGGAGTAGGAGTCTGAGATAAGTACAATGTCGTCAGCGTAAGCTAGGATACCTATATTCATGCCCCCGAATACAAATGGGTGAGTGATTAGGATGATTTTTATAATGAAGTCAATCGAAAGGCAGAAGGCAGTCATAGAAAGGGGCAGCCCTGTTTCACTTCTTTGAAGATAGGAACAGACGGTGATCTTTCACCTTCACATTTGAAGATAGTATTCACATTGTCATGCATGTTGTTAATTAATTTTATGGAATTTGGATGAAGACCCATTGTAGACAAGGTGTACCAGATAAGTTCATGTGGTAAGGAACCAAAGGCATCAGTGATGTCAAGCCAGATAATATGAAGGTCTGACTTGTTACAAGAAGAGGCATCTTTAATAAGTTGAAGGATAAGATTATGCTCTGCACATCCATCCGGGGCACCAATCGCTTTCTGATTGTTAGAGATTAGGTTGCCTTCTTTGATCCATCCAAGGAGTCTATTGTTGAGGAGCGAGAAGACACGGTAGATAGTATTCATGATAGATATGGATCTCCAGGAGCTGGCTACATGGCTTATTTCATTCTTCCCAGCTTTAAGAATGAGTTTGGTGCGGAAGGTTTTCCAAGAAGATGGACATAAGGATATTATTGGATATTATTGTATAAGGATAAGATTAATTCGAGGTCTGGTGATATTCTTTTCCAATTAGCAAGAGTGATAAGGTCAAGGCCTGGAGCAGTGTTGTCAAGTTGTGAAAGGATATATTTTACCTCATCAAGTTCAAAGGGGGTAGAAGAATAAGCTTCAGGATAAGAGCATTGAAGATTAATTGAGAATGGTTGACAAGTTATTATATCTCCTGCAAAAGGTTTCAGGAGATCTGCAACGTGTTGTCGCAACCATAAAATTTTTGGCCAAACATTCACTAGCTTTTCGAGGCAATAATGAAACATTTACTGGATGTTCCCAAAGTGGAAATTATGTTGGAGATCTGAAATATTCCATGAGTTAATATCAAACTTTGAGATTCTCCAATGCAAAAAATATTTTGGATGATAGTACTGAAAAACTTGTCAGCATTTATACTAACACCTCCCGTCAATAATTTCTAATCGCCTGTGTATATCAGTAACGTACGGAATGAGGGAGACATTAGCGCGACGTTCATGACAACCATATCAGGGGGAGCATTCAGTCAACAAAAAATGAGCATTTAAATTTGAAATTGTATGTTAAGTTCTTCATGCTTTTGTAATACGCGCTGCGGATTTTAATATTTCAACAGATTATGTACTAAATGTATTATGAGAATTCTGTCATTAAAATGAATATTTTTTTCACATTTTTCGAGTTTTGAAAATTTTGTCTTTAGAAAAAATTGAAAATCCTACAAATAATATTTATATAAAATAGGAAATATAATTTGAAAATTCCATAAAATTCAAAGATAAATTTAGAATAAAATGTGACACTCAAAAATCATAAAGTTCCAAAACAGAGTTCCAATTTCAATTTATTATAGGAAAAAATAATTTGCTTGCTAATATTTTGAAATCGAAAATAAGAAAAATTCAAAGAAAAATTTCACCCACACTTAATAACAAAACTTAATATCTAAAGCAATAAAAGAAAAACTTATTAAGTCTTGAATAAAAACGACAACATAGAAATGCATCAAAATTTATTAAAAAACAAAAATTTATTCTGATGATTCTTCGCCTTCTTCGGCAACTGCTTCAGTTGATTCGATTTCAGCAACTTCTGCAATTTCTGCAATTTCTGAAACTTGTTCGACTTTAGCGATAACTTCAGTGACTTCGTTACACATATTTGAATTTGATGATTTACAAAATGAATTTACTCGTCATTATATAGGTATAAAATACACACAAGCTGATATTTGATTTGCATTGCATCATCGAATGAATGAGTGAAATTTGTGTAATTTCTTAACATGTTGCACATACAATAATTAAAATAGAAATAAAATGAAATTCTAAATTCATAAAATTTCAGTTGTGTTAAACATAAATAATTTTGATTTTTTTTGATTTTTTTATAAATAAAAAATAATTCATATTCATTTCGATGATTAAATAATTAATTATATCAAAATTATATATGGGCAACACAGATTGATCACATTAGCCTCACTCGGGTATCTCTAAAATGCATACTTGCTGTTCTTTCATTAATTTAACGTAGGTCGTTGCGGTACATCGGAGTCATCGATTTCTTGCAGGCTGTTCAACAGGGGTTCATTTGATACAGCACTTATAATTTTCTGTCACAGCATTTTTACACACTAATACATACAGTAAATTTATTACATAAATAGTGTTTATAAATAGATTATTTGTTGTCTTTGAATTTATTTTTTAAAACCGAAAATTAATCGAAATTAATTAAAATCTATAATAGTTTAACTATTTATATTTATTAGAAATTTTTAATATTTTAATAGTAAACAATAATAATAGAATATTGAATTAAATTTTATTTCAATTCATTGAAGTTCGTTTTTTTAATTATGAATAGTATAGAAGCAGTGGCAGTTTTAAGCAGAGGCGTAACTGGTTTTCGAGGCCCTTGGCTAATTTATTTTTGGCTCACTTGAAAAATTGACAAATTTCAGCTTTGCGACTTTTTCAATTGTTAAAAAAAAATAATTGAATTTATATTATTTTATTTCTGACAGTGACAGTCATACAACTTCGATATCAAAAATGCAAAAGACAGAAAAATACTTAATTACAGTTTATTATTGACTAAATAATAATAAATAAATTGGTGGATAAAACTGGATATTGTTGCGTTAATACAGACTACGTAATTCTTGGAATTTCATGTATTATAAATAAAAACAATAGTGTCAAAAAAATTATATTTGTAGTTTATTTTGTTTTATTACATAACCATAAGAATAGTAGTATGATTACTTTTTCCGAAATATGTTGAATTGTGAGTAATATACGAAATTTGAAATTATCTTAATTTTTTTGATTTGGTCGTTCTATTTTTTTTATTCTTTCATCCGAATCCCGTTGAGCAATCAACGTTGGTGATATACTCACGAGAAGTCTGGGTGCTTCTGCATACTATAATTCTCGAGTATTCGAGTGGGTTGGCAGACCACCAATCAACGGCCTATGTCCAACTTCACTTAGGTCTCTTTGTTTTATAATGTATAAGTTCAAACCCTTGCACTTTATAGCAGAATGTATAATGTGGGTTAAAAATCATATCGATGAAATCTTTTACTCACGCCAGCAAAATAAAAAAACACTACACAGAATACACTTTTAATGGTAGGAAGTGTTATTAAATTATTCAGTGTTGCCCTCGCAGCCTGACGAGTTTGGCCTCCCGGGATTGTTGTACCACTCTTTCCTTTTTGGAACAGAAAATAAAATATATAATATTAATAAAAAAATAATTCATTTCATTGATGATTATTTATCACCGAGGATACATCATTTGAAATGTGTATGATATTTCTCAGTCACAGGTCTATAAAAAGTATTATAAAAATAAACTATAACGAATAAAAACGACTAAATAGAAAAGCATCAAAATTTATTAGAATACAAAAATTTATTCTGATGATTCTTCAACTTCTTCAGTAACTGCTTCTGCTGATTCGACTTGTTCAGTTTCTTCAACTTCAGCAACTTGTTCAACTTGTTCGACTTCAGCGACAACTTCAGTGACTTCGTTAGACATGTTTGAATTTGATGATTTTGAAATGAATTTACTCTCATTTATATAGTATTAAAATGCACACAAGCTGATATGTCATTGGTCATTGCATCATTTGTTTGTTTTGTGTATATTGTAATGATGACCTAGTTTTTGAAAGAAAATACAATTATTTTGTGATAATTAATTTATTTGTGTAAATTAAATTTTTATAAAATATGAAAATTATTAATAAAATTTATATGATGTCTTTCAAATATAATGGGACTTTAAATCATATATTAAAAAATATTTCTGACGGAATCATTAATAAATAACATCAAATGAAGCTTTTTTCGCAAATAAAGGTAAAAGTTAATTCAATGTTGGTTCGGGTATATTGAGAATGAAAGAAAAGAAACATCAGACATTACCGACTCAGAAAGATCAGCTAAATGTTTTGATACTTTATTGAACTAATCTGGGAGACATAATATTGAAATATAAAAAGTAAATAAAGGTTAAAGCACGTTCAATGT
Organism: Schmidtea polychroa; assembly: GCA_959609185.1. Lineage (NCBI taxonomy): Eukaryota > Metazoa > Platyhelminthes > Tricladida > Dugesiidae > Schmidtea > Schmidtea polychroa. The sequence continues at coordinate 61,859 of CAUHTR010000479.1, read as the reverse complement.
CATAAAATTTTCCGTGTTGCACAAGCTGACGTGTAAAGAATATAGAATAATTTCATACATTTTACAATATATTTGGAATTTGAATTTAATATATGTTCATTGAATCATTTTACATACTTTATCACGACATGCTAAGTGCATATTATCCAGAATGGAACAAACTCGTTTATAATTTTGTAGACTTACATTTTCCAACAAGGGTTCAAATCTAATCATACGTTTATTTATTTCGATTTGGTTTCATCGTCGTTTTCGTGTCATTAAAATTGATAAATAAATAAGTTATTTTCGTTAAGACATTTTTTAAAATTGTATTTTGTTTTCTTCGTGAACCATTAATTTATGAAATAAAGCTTTAAAATTGAATAATACCGGTAATATGCCGGTGAGTCGTAAATTTACTTTTTTAAAATTTTTTTTTCTTAAATTTAATATTGTGGGCCTAAATATGTTTCCAGTCCAGCCCTGTGCTCAAATAAAAAACTCAAAACAATATAATATAATCATTGCACAGAATTGTTAGATGAAATACATATGTATTGTCAAGATAACATTAGAGGTGTCAAATATTTACTGATGAAATCATTGAAGATTTAGAGATCAGAAAAATATTTAATTTTAGTTTAGAAAATCTATCAAAATTGTTATAAATTCATTTTTCAAAACTTATAAATTTACACAACATTTCAACCAATTATTTGCATTAATATTGCGTAATGTTAATGAAATCTGATTGGCTGGCTTTATCATTTATTTGTAAATCGAGTGCGGTAATCAATAATTATTTATCGAGATGTTTTATTGAATGTTTACTCACGATTTCTGACATAATAATTATTATCAATAATTTAAAAGATAAATTTATTAATTACTCATTATTTATCAGTAGCTTAATCAACTTGTGTAAAATTTAATTCTTTATTTAATAAATTTCACAAAATATTTTATTAAATAAAGAAAAAATAAAAATTCAAACAAGTTAACAATAGAATAGAAATGGGAATAGTAAAATTTATTAAAGAAAAAAATTATAATTGGGAGGTTAAATTTCTATAAAAATTATAAAACTGGATTGCCACATGGCTCGCCACAAAATATTCAATTGAAGAATTAACATTTCAAAATGTTAAGACAAAATTAATGCAAAAGAATTAAATTTATTAATTTCACAAAAATAATAAAATATATTAAAGAAAAAAAATTAATAATGCATTGTTTTAACATTTGTCAAATTCATACTGGTATTCTAATATTTGAAATTTCCCACTCCTTTATCCTAAAAAATTTAATATTAATAAAACTAAATATTCAGTCACATTTAATAACGAACAAATATTGAAACTTAAAAATGTAAATAAAGACTTTGCAAATTTAAAATAAAAAGACAAATAGAATAAATAATAAATAGACAATAAGAATAGATAGAATAAATAGACAAAATGAATAATTAAAATCGACAATATAAAATTGCATCAAAATTTATTAGAATACAAAATTTTATTCTGATGATTTTTCAACTTCTTCAGCAACTGCTTCTGCTGATTCGACTTGTTCAGTTTCTTCAACTTCAACAACTTCTGCAACTTGTTCAACTTGTTCAACTTCAGCGACAACTTCAGTGACTTCGTTAGACATGTTTGAATTTGATGATTTACAAAATGAATTTACTCGTCATTATATAGCTATAAAATACACACAAGCTGATATTTGATTGGCCGTTGCATCTTCGAATGAATGAGTGACATTTGTGTAATTTCTTATCATATTACACAAAATAATTGTGAAAATAAATAGAAAATAATATTTCAAATGTTTAGAATACGAAATTCATAAACTTTTAATTCTTTCTCATATACAGAAAATTTCAATAAATTGGGATTTTTTTAATTTACCATAAACCAAAAAATTTCAAATATATTCAATAAAATATCTTTCAAGAAAAATAATTGAGTGATTAAAAATTTTAAAATATTACTTCCAAAATATAATTTATAACTAAATTTGGAATGACAATGCGTACCATGAGTGCGAAGCTCCACCCATGAAAACCTTTTTTCCTCCGTTAATGAAAAATTACAGAATTTACAAACGGGTAAATTTCAAGATAAAAATACTTAATATTTTAATCGTAAATAAAATAATATTAGAACATTGAATTAAATTTTATTTCAATTCATTAAAGTTCATTTTTTGAATTATGAATAATATAGAGGCAGTAGCGGTTGTGAGCACAGTCAAGCAATGCGGTTGCCTCTGGCCTCGATTTTTATGTTTATACAAGGTACAAGCATAATGACAGAACTTCATATAGAGTTGCCAGATTTTCAACAGACAAAACGGGACGTCTGGCAACTTTAATAAACTCATACTTTTAAATAATTTAATAGTTTTAAATATTGTAAATAAAAAAGTAACTTTCCCATGATGGCCACAGATTAAATTAAACAAAAACGAAACTTAACCATCTGTCATTCATAACAAAAACAAACTACCCAACGGGAAAAGTTTCATATTAAAACCCATCGAACAAGAAAGCTAATTCGAAAAATAGAAAAAGTGTGATAAATAAACGAAACTTTGGAGGCAGTTGTCCTCCAAAATTTTTAATTTTGTTTGCAATATTGCAATGCAAAAAACCGGGACAATTGAGCGTCCCGAAGACCTATTTCGGGACACAGGGACAATTATCTCAAAACCGGTACAATCCCGGAAAACCAGGACGTCTGGCAACCTTATTTCTTACTACAAAAATATTTATTTATTTATTTCTTCAAAACCTTCATATGTTTTGTCTGACATATCGTTTGTAAGAAGTAAATTATTTAAATTATATTTTATTTAATAATTATAACTTTTTTGATACATTAATATTTGTAATATTAATATTATAAAAATTATAATTTATAAATATTAAACTTTAGCAAAAATTGAGGTTTATCCTTATTGAAAAATGATTTGTCATTGTGATTGAGATACTGGAAGAAGATGGACTTCGGGTGCGGAAAAAATGAATTGCTTTTCGAGAACATCGTGAGTAAATATATTTGTTTCTAGGCACAAATTCGTGGATTTTATGTTCAAGCGATATAGAATTATTCATTCCATATATATATTTCCTTTATTTTTTCAAGTTGATTTATAAGTAAGAAAGTATTTACATCGTCTGTACTAAGACCCACCATCCAAAAACATGTGCACGAACACAGTATAGCTGTGTTACACTGTGATTTGAATGACTCCTTCCATAGCGGGAGTCGCTTAAAACAAAATTATATTATTTTCTAACTATATACCTTACTCATTTGACAACATAAAAAAACCGATAATTTTAATCAGTGCCTTAATAATGAAAGTTTCTTGACACAATTGCAGCTTCTTGCAAATTTCGGTCCTTTTATGTTAGACATCTGAGACGAATAAGAAATAAAGAATGTTTCAACAGTTGTCTTGGAAAAGATGTGTAGAATGAAATAATTGGTCTCATATCTAAGAAAATACTGAAACTTATCACATCCTTTCTACAGTAAAAAAATATTTTTAGTAATCATGGATTGCACTGAAGATATCTGTCATAAGGAACATTTTTTCCTTTTATTTTCCTTTGCGTTGAAATAATTTAGAAAGAAGTCAAAATTGAACAACATTTTTGTGGATTTTTTCACATAAATGTTTTTACTGGTTTATGTTTAGTTAAAGTTTTTTCATTTTCCATTAACCGATTTCAATTTTGATCTATTGAATTGTCGAGGGCAATCGTATAATAATGGTGTCATCATGCGAGGCTAACACAAAGGTTTTCAGAGTATAATCAAAGGAGAAAATACTAGATATTTTCACGTTCCATGTGCTAACCATATATTTTATCTTATGGCATGGGATGCTGCGAAATGGTGATGGCATTTAACTTTTTTTGAACTGTTCAACGAATATTTACCTTTTTACTACATTAATTGTTCGATGGGACTAATGGGTGGCAGGTAATCCACATTTTACCCACTTGTGTACGATTTGTCAAAGGCAGAAATCCTTAATTCAGTCCAATCAAATTGAAAAAGCTAACTGAACTGGAAACCCGATCGATGACACACCATTCTCATGACACCTACACATACCAGCCTAGTTCAAACTAAAGAGATACCCCACACCATCACCTCCTGAGCATCATCATCAAAGCTTCTATATCCCAAAGTCATGGCCCAGGTTCATACAGTCTCACTCATTCCGAACACCCAAGCAACCCTATTCAATCCAATCAAGCTTAACTAAAGACTCATCCAATGCACTAACTATCCCAACAAGAAATCCACCTCACTGGTCTTTGTATTTGGTCTATGGTCTGAACTAAATTTGTCCGTTATGTTTTGCTTTGTTGTTTTCTTCGTTATTTTTATTAGCTTTACTCCTTTATCCCATGTCTAATGAATATCTCTTATTATAAATGAAATATATATGAATATATTACCTTTCACTATACCTCGCTACTACCTTCTCTATTATTACCACTCACTTCTACCATCAACAACAACTACTACCTTTCAAACCATCAACAACCACTAATATCTTTCAAACCATCAACAACCACTACTACCTTCAAAGACCTAACTGAACGATAGATCATTATATTTATATGTATCCAAAGCATTACCATATCTATATACTCTATACATACTACATCCCAATCAACGAAGGTCCACAGTCCTCAAACAGAAACATCAACAGTCAAATTTTAATCACAATCTTGGTCCCAAACTCAATCACTGTGGGTACACCAGGCAACAAGCCAACTCACGTCTAACGCTTGAGCCTTGGCACAGCGTTCAAAGATTTCAGAGGAGCAACTTTAGAAACATCAAGGGTCGAGAACATCTCCCCTTACGCCCGAGTGGCCTTTGTATTAATTATAATAAAATTTGATTTTATTTTACCGCTTTCATGTTTCATACCTCAACTATTAATAACCAGTAAGCAATAATCTCTTCTGATGTATCAGCGACCTGGGAATTAAAATGTCCTCTACCTCATAACACTTTGAAATGTAGATATAATCTTTACCAATCTATATGAAAGTATAATACTGACTACTAATTAGTAAGTGAGAAAAGGGCACTATTCAGAATGCATATTTGTGGGAAATGAAATTTAAATCCACAAAAATCGGTGTTCAAAACAATAAAAGGCACAATGTAACAAAATTCTAAAAATACTAATTGGAGTAGAAAACTTAATTAAATTTGTCGTGTTATTAAACTTGATAAATAAATAAGTTTTGCGTTTAAAAATGCGTTGAAAATAATTGAGAATTGTTAGATGAAATACATATGTATTGTCAAGATAACATTAGAGGTGTCAAATATTTACTGATGAAATCATTGAAGATTATATACCTTACTCATTTGACAACATAAAAAAACCGATAATTTTAATCAGTGCCTTAATAATGAAAGTTTCTTGACACAATTGCAGCTTCTTGCAAATTTCGGTCCTTTTATGTTAGACATCTGAGACGAATAAGAAATAAAGAATGTTTCAACAGTTGTCTTGGAAAAGATGTGTAGAATGAAATAATTGGTCTCATATCTAAGAAAATACTGAAACTTATCACATCCTTTCTACAGTAAAAAAATATTTTTAGTAATCATGGATTGCACTGAAGATATCTGTCATAAGGAACATTTTTTCCTTTTATTTTCCTTTGCGTTGAAATAATTTAGAAAGAAGTCAAAATTGAACAACATTTTTGTGGATTTTTTCACATAAATGTTTTTACTGGTTTATGTTTAGTTAAAGTTTTTTCATTTTCCATTAACCGATTTCAATTTTGATCTATTGAATTGTCGAGGGCAATCGTATAATAATGGTGTCATCATGCGAGGCTAACACAAAGGTTTTCAGAGTATAATCAAAGGAGAAAATACTAGATATTTTCACGTTCCATGTGCTAACCATATATTTTATCTTATGGCATGGGATGCTGCGAAATGGTGATGGCATTTAACTTTTTTTGAACTGTTCAACGAATATTTACCTTTTTACTACATTAATTGTTCGATGGGACTAATGGGTGGCAGGTAATCCACATTTTACCCACTTGTGTACGATTTGTCAAAGGCAGAAATCCTTAATTCAGTCCAATCAAATTGAAAAAGCTAACTGAACTGGAAACCCGATCGATGACACACCATTCTCATGACACCTACACATACCAGCCTAGTTCAAACTAAAGAGATACCCCACACCATCACCTCCTGAGCATCATCATCAAAGCTTCTATATCCCAAAGTCATGGCCCAGGTTCATACAGTCTCACTCATTCCGAACACCCAAGCAACCCTATTCAATCCAATCAAGCTTAACTAAAGACTCATCCAATGCACTAACTATCCCAACAAGAAATCCACCTCACTGGTCTTTGTATTTGGTCTATGGTCTGAACTAAATTTGTCCGTTATGTTTTGCTTTGTTGTTTTCTTCGTTATTTTTATTAGCTTTACTCCTTTATCCCATGTCTAATGAATATCTCTTATTATAAATGAAATATATATGAATATATTACCTTTCACTATACCTCGCTACTACCTTCTCTATTATTACCACTCACTTCTACCATCAACAACAACTACTACCTTTCAAACCATCAACAACCACTAATATCTTTCAAACCATCAACAACCACTACTACCTTCAAAGACCTAACTGAACGATAGATCATTATATTTATATGTATCCAAAGCATTACCATATCTATATACTCTATACATACTACATCCCAATCAACGAAGGTCCACAGTCCTCAAACAGAAACATCAACAGTCAAATTTTAATCACAATCTTGGTCCCAAACTCAATCACTGTGGGTACACCAGGCAACAAGCCAACTCACGTCTAACGCTTGAGCCTTGGCACAGCGTTCAAAGATTTCAGAGGAGCAACTTTAGAAACATCAAGGGTCGAGAACATCTCCCCTTACGCCCGAGTGGCCTTTGTATTAATTATAATAAAATTTGATTTTATTTTACCGCTTTCATGTTTCATACCTCAACTATTAATAACCAGTAAGCAATAATCTCTTCTGATGTATCAGCGACCTGGGAATTAAAATGTCCTCTACCTCATAACACTTTGAAATGTAGATATAATCTTTACCAATCTATATGAAAGTATAATACTGACTACTAATTAGTAAGTGAGAAAAGGGCACTATTCAGAATGCATATTTGTGGGAAATGAAATTTAAATCCACAAAAATCGGTGTTCAAAACAATAAAAGGCACAATGTAACAAAATTCTAAAAATACTAATTGGAGTAGAAAACTTAATTAAATTTGTCGTGTTATTAAACTTGATAAATAAATAAGTTTTGCGTTTAAAAATGCGTTGAAAATAATTGAGAATTGTTAGATGAAATACATATGTATTGTCAAGATAACATTAGAGGTGTCAAATATTTACTGATGAAATCATTGAAGATTCAAAGATCAGAAAATTTTTAATTTTATTTTAGAAAATCTATCAAAATTGTTATAAATTCATTTTTCAAAACTTATAAATTTACACAACATTTCAACCAATTATTTGCAATAATATTGCGTAATGTTAATGAAATCTGATTGGCTGGCTTTATCATTTATTTGTAAATCGAGTGCGGTAATCAATAATTATTTATCGGGATGTTTTTATTGAATGTTTACTCACGATTTCTGTAATAATAATTATTATCAATAGTTTAAAAGATAAATTTATCAATTACTCATTATTTATCAGTAGCTTAATCAACTTGTATCAAATTGAGTAAATTTTAATTCTTTACTTAATAAATTTCACAAAATATTTTATTAAATAAAGATATTAAAATGATTAAAGATGATATTTTTAATATATAATAATATTTATAATAACAGTTTTTATAATTAATTTATTTTTTGTTGTTTTTTTTTCACAAAAAATATAAATTCAAACAAGTTAACAATACAATAGAAATGGGAATAGTAAAATTTATTAAAGAAAAAAATTATAATTGGGAGGTTAAATTTCTATAAAAATTATAAAACTGGATTGCCACAAAATATTCAATTAAAGAATTAACATTTCAAAATTATCAGACAAAATTAATGAAAAAAAATTAAATTTATTAATGTCACAAAAATATAAAAATTTAATATACAATAAAAATGGGAATAGAAAATTTTGTTAAATTAAAAAAAATTTAATAATGCACCATTAGAATTTGTACCATTCATGCTGGTATTCTAATATTTGAAATTTCCTACTCCTTTATCCTAAAATAGTTAATATTAATAAAACTAAATATTCAGTCACATTTAATAACGAACAAATATTAAAAAATGCAACTTAAAAATGTAAATAAAGTCTTTGCAAACTTAAAATAAAAAGACAAATAGAATGAATAAATAAAATCGACAATATAAAATTGCATCAAAATTTATTAGAATACAAAAATTTATTCTGATGATTCTTCAACTTCTTCAGTAAGTGCTTCTGTTGATTCGACTTGTTCAGTTTCTTCAACTTCAGCAACTTCTGCAACTTGTTCGACTTCAGCGACAACTTCAGTGATTTCGTTAGACATGTTTGAATTGAATGATTTCAAAATCAATTTACAAGTCATTATATACCTATAGAATGCACACAAGCTGATATTTGATTGGCCATTGCATCATCAAATGAATGATTTGTATTGTGAGTAATTTATTATTATGATTTTATTCATTGTCAATCTGGAAAGTGATTCATCAATGATATTTTATATTAAATATCCGAATCAAAGAAATCTTTATTGAAATTGTGCCATGCAAATTTGAAAAATTATTTTAATGTTTAGTGAAATCGTCATCTGAAAAAATTTCTCATAAAAATGAAAAACGAAGCTAATGAAATTTTTATATTCAATTTTGGGTCCCAATTTATATTGGCTTGTTGATATTTTTTCTTGAAATTCTCTTGTAATCTTCAAGGATTCGATTTTATTTGTCTCTCTTATATTCACTTTTACTACACATGCTAACGGTAATCTAGGTTTCCGGTCAAATACTAATGCGAATGGTGGAAAAATTATGGTGCTTTGTTTTGAATATCTTATTCCGAATTCAATCATGGCTAGTAAAGTACTCAATTCTTTTCTCTGTTTGATATTAAATTCCCCTGGTATGCATTGTTATTTTCTCGGTTTTGAGGCTTCACCATTTATAATATTTTTGTACTTTCCCCAATGTTTGTTTTTTTTTAAAGTTCTTAATAACTTTGTTCTCTTCTTGTTTCCCTCATTGATAACATTTAAAAATTTATTCTCTTTGTCACTCAATATGTCGTTAATTGAATTGGTTTTATTATCCTCTTCTTGAAAATATCGGAAAGGATTCTGGCTTTTATAATCTCTGGTTAAATGATTTTTACGACATCTAAAACATTTGACTGAGGTTATATTGTTACTTTGTCTGACAGTCAAAACCTGGCCATATACCATTTCATCACATTTAAAACATTTTCATGTATCCGTACCTTTGAATTGACGTTGACCTGCTTGACTCGATGCTTTGCCTGACGTTTCTTTGACCCCCTGTAATTGATCAATTGTTCTCTTTAACATTATAATTTCTTTTTTTAATAATTTAATGATTTCAAATTGATTACATCTCTTCTGTATAAATTTCCAATTTTCTTTCTACTTTCACCTTCTCTGTAGCCTCTACTAATGTTTAAGGCATTGCAAATTTGAAATATTGCCTGCTTCGAACTTCTTTAATAAAACACTTGACCATTAATGCTTTACCATCTTTTCCCAGTTAATTAATTAATATAAAATAGAAAAATTTAATAAACAAATTATAAATTTTACAATTATTATCTTGGTACGTCTGAAAATATGGAATTATAAAAATTGAATTTTAATATTAATGTAATGTACTATAGTAATGGAAATTTCAACATTTCAAAATGTTTAGACAAAAATAAATTAAAAAAATAAAAATTCAGTAACATTTAATAACGAATAAATAGTGAAACACTAAAAATAAAAAGACAATTAGTATCAATAAATACTAAAAATGACAATATAAAATTGCATCAAAATTTATTAGAATACAAAAATTTATTCTGATGATTCTTCAACTTCTTCAGCAACTGCTTCAGTTGATTCGACTTGTTCAGTTTCTTCAACTTCAGCAACTTCTGCAACTTGTTCAACTTGTTCGACTTCAGCGACAACTTCAGTGATTTCGTTAGACATGTTTGAATTGAATGATTTCAAAATCAATTTACTCGTCATTATATACCTATAGAATGCACACAAGCTGATATTTGATTGGCCATTATATCATCGAATGAATGATTTGTATTGTGAGTAATTTATTATTATTATGATTTTATTTATTATCAATCTGGAAAGTGATCCATCAATATTTGATATTAAATATCCGAATCAAAGAATGTCAAGTGAAATCGTCATCTGTACAAATTTCTGTCATTCTAAAAATGAAAAATAAAGCTAATGAAATTTTAATATTCAATTTTACTTCTGGAGCATTTGCAAGGGGTGCCAAATTAACTTGTTGATATCTTTTCTTGAGATTCTCTTGTTGCCAAATTCTAGTAAATATCATTGTAAGAGGTTCCAGTACCCTTTATTACAAATATTCGTAGGTCATTACATCATTAGATTGCTCAGTGTCGTGATGATTATTCAATTTCTCAATGAAGAAAATAATTATGATAAAAAAGAAACGATTTTGTGATAAATTTATGCAAAAAAAGGCAGTTTTCTCACCAGAAGTTATTGCCAAAGCCAACAACTTACCCAGCTTGATTTATAAAAGTCGGTATTCAAACATCTAACTTGATAAAGGTGATATTTGTTACATTCTTTATTGTTCCATTTTTCTGCTGCTTATGAAAATTATGTAAATGATTTAAAAGTGGCTTCGGCAATAATTTTTTTCGATAAACTAAGGTGAACATAATTGCACAGAATGACCTATTTAATATTAAAAATATAACTTCATAACATTTGAAACCACTGAATAAAAATAAATGTCACTCCAAATGACGATTTTAATACTTATTTCAGTTATCAGTAATGTTCTCTATAACAGTGCTTCTCAAACTTTTTTTTCCGCGGACCCGTTATTTTTATCTAATCCAAAAACATAAATTTTAATTAGAAATATTTATTAAAAAGTAACAAATAAACAATATAAAAAAATTATTAACTAATACACTAATGTGACGGATGTGCCCGTTTGTTTTCAATAAGTTTGTCAATTCGTGGTTCAATTGACGATAATGCCACACGCAATGTTGCACGAATATTTTAACGCTTAAAACTAAATTAAATTTACAAAAATGTTCTGCGAACCGGTCACTATTGACTCGTGGACTGCTACTTTGAGAAGCACTGCTATATAAGATGGGAAAACTCCAATCTTTACTAATTGCTATTAACGGTAAATGGGAAACTAGTCGGCATGGGATCAAAGAGGTTACCAAATACTTTAGATGGATTTCCCAAAAATAAAATAAAAGTTCTGTGTAATCATGGTACTATTCGTTAGTCCATTTTCCCAGCTGAGCCGATTATGTTTGCATCGGTTTTCATTGCTCTTTCGGAAAAACTGATTTTTGACAAAGATCCTTATACCTCTTAAATTGATAGAAAGTAAACAAGTTAATGAGATTTTTTTAAACTTAGATATAATAAATTGAAAAATATTTCAATGAACTTTTGAAATAGTTAATTTTTCCATGTTGTGTATTTTGTATAAAGTTTGTTCTTGTACAATTAACGGATCAAGGATATGCAAGAATGTGTATAGAAAATTTGCAAATAGCACCATCGTATTAAATATTTATTTTAATAAATTTTAATATTTAATTTGAATTATTTTATAAATTGAAATTTTAATTAGTTATTTGAAATTTTTTGTGCAAATTTAAAGCACTAAAATTAATATTTTTAGAACCGTATTCATTATATATTATAAATATAAGACTGTCACAATATCTATACTAGAAACCCTTCTATAATTAATAACTTTATAACCTGCTTATAAAAGAAGTGATTATATGCAGTAACATCTAAAGTGATAAAACCAAAAAAATTATAATTAAAAAATAAGGACTTGATAAAAGTACGCATTTCAGCAACATTTTAAAACTTAAACAAAATAGAATAAATAAAAACTTTTTAAAAATGCATCAAAAATTTATTAGTAAAAATAAAATTTATTCCGATGATTCTTCAACTTCTTCAGTAACTGCTTCAGTTGATTCGACTTGTTCAGTTTCTTCAACTTCAGCAACTTCTGCAACTTGTTCGACTTCAGCGACAACTTCAGTGATTTCGTTAGACATGTTTGAATTGAATGATTTCAACAAGAATTTACTCGTCATTATATAATATTTTAGAATGCACATAGAATGCACACAAACTGATATTTGATTGGTCATTGTAACACAATGATTGTGTCATTGAATGAATGAGCAAAATTGGTGTAATTTCTTAAAATAGTACACACAAAATAATTGGGAAAATAAAATGAAAATTTTCATATTTTAAGAACACGAAATTCCAAATTCATAAAACTTTAATCCTTTAACCACTAAAACCGTCTACAGACGGTCATCATAAAAACCGCATTTGATTCAAATCAAAATATTTTCGCGTTCCAACCAGTAAGACCGTTTTTCGTCTGTAAAACTCCCGACCATAACTTGTAGGTTTCAACACGATCCTACACATAGTTTGCTTGTAACGGTCAGTTACGTTGAGAACTTCGGTTCCTCGTAATTCTATTTCAGTGGTTTAAGGGTTAATTTAATATTTCTTTCCAATTTGTATTAAATAATAATTATTTTAAAATATTTATTTTCAGAAGTTCGATTAACTTTCAATTGTAGTCAAAATGATAAAATACCTGTAAAGAAGGACGAATTTACTTATTTCTGAGGGTCTTTTTTTGTTAAGAATATATATATATAAACAGAGACTGCAAGAAAAAGAGTTCACCTGTCCACTTTTAGAAATCCATTACCTGTTTTTGAAATTAAAAATAAAATTTTTACTTTTCGTTATCGTTTCGTGATCAAATGGCCGAATTGTTAGGGTATAAATCCATAAATCAAAATGCTCTATGAGTAGAAAATTGTTATTGAAATGCGATCCTGAATCCAATGATAGAGCCCGATTAATTCTTAGTATTTGTGAATTTTCATTGCGTATTCGAACCTCCACACCGCTGGCCCTGTTTATTGCATTGCCTACTAGTAGTGTCGTAAATTAGCCTTTCTTAACTAATTAATCTTAAGCTCAAATGTTGATCGTTATTATTATTATTATTATTATTATTATTATTATTATTATTATTATTATTATTATTATTATTATTATTATTATTATTATTATTATTATTATTATTATTATTATTATTATTATATAAAACAATAACACATTCAAGGCCGAATCATAATTAAAGAGAGCGATATGATGGGGTGATAAAATAAATAGTGATAATCGAAAAGTGGAAATTAACGACAAAACACAAAAAAAATGTCGGGGAAAACTGATGAGAGAATGGCATATATTGAAACAAATACGAATATAGTAATGTAGGTTTTTGTGCAAATCGATATCACTGTCTGACTCCTTTGTGTTCTTTTTGAAATTAAGTAAATAACCCAACACAAAATTCTTTATTCGGGACTAATACAATTACACTTTCTATTGATTCGACCACACTTGATACAACACTTTTTTGGTCTGCAATACCACTGTAAATCTTACGTAGGGATAAATCTTCCAACGGGAGAAGTACCTTTTTGGTACGCTCGATTTAAAATATTCAGTTGACACTATGTTCAAAGTTTTCCTTGTTATTCTAGCTGGTGGGTTACAGGTAATCAACATTTTACCTCGTCTTGCTCTTTCCAGCGTAACCCAGAATACAATTATACATTCGACCGCGTGGTACCCCTTGAACAATCAACGTTGGTACTGTACCAAGTGTTTGAGTACCACCAAAAAGTGAGCATGCTTGGCATACTATAATTGTCCAGTACTCACTTGGGTCCCCGGACTGCCGATAGAAAGCTTTTGTACGATTTTCTCGGTCCCTTCACTTTCAGATTGTGTTGCCGAATGATCAAATTTTATCAGAGTTCATGTAAATATACGATTTAACATAACCATAAACACAAATTTAAATTTTAATCATACATACGATAACAAATGTTTATTGTACATCATTTGACTCCGTTGGGGCAGTTACTGGAAGTAATTGGCGCGTGGGCTAACTTGGCTTGTCATTGCCTGGCTCATACTAGACGTATCTTTTTCCGAGGTGGGATAGGAGGTGTAGAAACGCTGGGCTTGTCGATTAGCTCTGGCTGAGGTTGGATTCTAGCTATTACGTAAAACGTAGGCATGATACAATTTCGAAATATAAACCGATGGAACGAATTAAAATTATAACTCAAGTGAACTAACTATATTACAAACAAATCAAAATTGTGGACAAATAAAATGAGTATTAAAATTATTATCAAGACAAATTAAACGAATTATATCACAAACATGTAAAACCAAGTCAAGTAAACTGTAGACGAACCAAATAAGTACATTGTCGAGCCGACTTAACAAACTACTCGAAGAACAAATTATATAAAGTAAGTTGTAGCCAACGAGAATACATCCATGCTCGCATAGCAATGGTACCAGAGTCGCTATAATGTACCGTTTATCATTATGCGTCTGATTAATGGATCGGATTCTTCCGGGGACGTCCTCGCTTCCTGGAAGCCTTCATTGCGGCTACCCGCCCATCTCGTTGCAAACTTCTAGGGCTATCCACACCACGTCGGATGGCGGCCGTCCTCTCGGGGTAACATTGTAACGTGGCGGATCCATCAGAGTCCTCTAACTCGCCGGCCAGAGTTTCATTTTCTAATCTCTGCAGCCGATCTAAGGCTATCTTGACATCGCTAAAGGCCCTCATCAACGCAAGCTTCGTGTGGTTGATATAGGGCTCCATCGGGACCACATTCTGGTACGTCCAGTCGTGGATTCAGTACCAGATCCACCGTGATCGTAAACGAGTGAGCTCCTCGTTCCTGTCGAGACTTACTCGATCTTCGGCCTCCTCTTGGCCTGTTGTGGGGGTGGATTCGGTTGACGAGGTATAAGACGAGAATAACACAGCTAATGTTTTCCTAGCGAGCTTTTCGTTCACCCATTCGGGGTTTATATTAACAAACAATAAACGATCGATTTTCAACTTCGACCTCAAATTTAGAATTAAATTAATGAAATAGTTTTTATCTTTTAACTTGGAAATTTAAATTAAATAAAATTAGATAAAGGGAATAATTTTTACATCTTGACTTTAAAAATTAAATTAAATTAAATCAAACTACGGGTGGTTTTTATTATTTTAACTTTAAAATTTAGATTAACCAGATATTCCAAAAAAATGTATAGTGACCACGATTTAAATTCACTTTCTACAAAAACAAAATATAAAAATTTCGATTAGCTGTCTAAACCATCTCGTCGCACCACTTATAAAATAAATAAAAATTAAATCTCCTAACTTACTGTGTTGTTTTAAGTTATCATTAATTTAAAATCATATTATGTAATCAAGTGGGTAATTAATGATTTTTATTTCAAATGTGGGTTAACATCCAATATCTACTGAAACCAATTGTATGGTGCTGAATCGTAATGCTTGGAGCTTTGCTCGAACCTCTTATCTTTCTCCTACTTACAATTGTAGTAGGTGGAACTTTCACCAAAACGAGTCAAGAGATAAATCTCATTTGTTTTATTAAAAAAATTTTTTAGGTATACGTTTTCAATCAGCGAGTGTTGCTAACGTTTTGTTTATGGCTGATTAATCAAGTGTAACGATGCTGGAAATTTGCTGGTCGACTCAAATATGATGGTGGGTTCGATCTTTCGACGCCTAATTTGATCAAGAAGACTTATTAAGCCAACCGGTTCTTGTCGGTAACATTCTCATGTTACATAGGTGGACCTATGCTACTATATACTCAAAAAAATCCAAAATGATTTTACCAGCCTATGCTTTACTGTAATGTTAATATGAGAATAACTAATGAATATACATTAATAAATTAGTTATTTTCTATTGAAACCTTAATGCAAACTATCTAAGCATGATTTTCAGGTATCGCTTTTTCCTTTGGGACTTATTTAAGTATGCAAGATGGATCTATAAGGAATGGTGGGGAATTTTAAATATATTTTAAAAATCATCTGTAACTTTTCATTGATTTCATCTTCATCTCCAATATATAACGTGTCATTTAATTCCTCAATATCTCCCTTGAACTCCTTTTTTCTATTTTGCCACTACTAATGCTAATTTCATCACTACTAACTCCATTTTCCATTTTTAATTCATTTCTACTTCCATAAATATAAATCTGCAATCTACCAGAAATTCGTCATTTTCTAACAGTCTCTCATTAAATCTCAATTCTATCATGCTTCCTTTCCGTTTCTCTTTTAATTTATACTTTAAATCACTAACACAATCATTTGCCTCACAACGACAACAGAATACACTTTTTCATTCTCATCTAGTAATTCTACAAAAATGAAATCTAACCCTGTTTTCTCTCAACGTTTTTCCAAATCTTTTCATTAATTCCTTGATTTCGTCTTTATACTCTGGATTCATATTATAATATTTAACGCACAAGCCAATTACACTTTTTATCTTTCTCATACTCAAAGATATTTGACTTAATTATTTTAGCCGACTCTATTTCCAATTAATTTTTCAATTCTTGTCATTATCATTGTTGCCTTTTCACTTTCTAAATCATCTCTTATAACTCTATTTTTCAACTCTTTTTCATTCAATTCCTCTTGCGACTCATACATCATGTGATTATCGTAATCCCCTTCTGATTCAAACTTTGACTCATTTCTCTCAATTCGCTTTCAATTCTTTCATAAAAATGATCTGGCTGAAAAAAAAGCTACATCCGTCTGTGGTTTGTCACTTTGAAACCTAATTGACTTCTTTAATATTTGCCTTTGGAATTTATCCATATTTCTTGGACATGATCTGCCCATGAGTCCATAACTTCTGCATGAATGGCACTGAATTTGTCCTTGTAGATTTACTTTGTCTCTCTGCGGTGATGGTGATGTTGATTGATCCTGCAATAGCTCTTTTGTTCTAGTTTCACTTCGAATGCTTTCTCTGTAAGAGTTGATAAATGATAAGCAAACTTACTTACAGATTCCTTTAACTTTTGCACGCGGTTATAGAATTTCTGCCGCATTATCCTTTTTATATCCTCTCTGATTAATTTTGTGGCTAGTGCGTGTTTCAGCTTTATCCAGTCATTTACTACTAATCTTTTATCAATTTCCAGTTTTAAATAGATTTAAATAATATATTAAAAGTAGATAATAAAATTATAACTTAAAATAATAAATTAAATATGAATATCGAAGTTATTAATTGGTTTGACGGTAAATAAAATATATTTAAGAATTATTGAAAATTAAAATATAAAATATTTATTGAATGCTTGTGTAAGAATATTCCTTATTCAATTATTAACTCGTGCATGTGAAAATATCCTCAAACCTAAAAGCAGAGATTGTTTAAACAAGACAGATTTTGTGTTGTTTAAAAATATAGTTTTGTTTTGAAATATTATGAATGTTATTAATTCAAGAAATCAGACGTCTAACAATAGTAATTAAACACTGAATATTTTACAACTGGAATCCCAAAATGACATAAAAATCTTGTTAATCTTAAAACCTTCATATCACCATCTTACTGATTTGAATCTCTATTTATATGGTCTTTCTGATTCCAAAAATTTGTGAAATAAATCAACAACAAGACCTCCATTTTATTTCATAGTCGGTCAATTTGCCTGACCCGAATTGTATTTCAATTCTAACTATTTCATTTTTAATAATAGTAAATTATTATTATTTATGATTATTATTTGAGTAAAAAATAGTATTTTTTAATTTTTATTTTAATTCTTTTTTAAAAATGACATATTTTAAATATGTCGCCTAAACACAATCAAACTTGACCATAACAGTACTGGATAACTGGTCTGCTTGCTAAAAGTTTGAAAATTTAAGTAAGCATTATTGGTGAAATCGAATCAATCAACAATCGACATAACAAATTTAAACCAATTAATAAACAATTATAAAAAATTTATTTAAAAGTAAATCATTTATTCTGATGATTCTTCAACTTGTCCTTCTTCAGCAACTGATTCGACTTGTACAGTTTCTTCAACTTCAGCAACTTGTTCGACTTCAGCGACAACTACAGTGATTTCGTTAGACATGTTTGAATTTGATGATTTCAAAATTAATTTACTCGTCAATATAGATCTATAGAATGCACAAAAATTGATATTTCATTAGTCATTGCATCATGGAATGAATGATTTGTTATTATTCTGATTTTATTTGTTGTTTAATTATCGTCAGTTTGTTTGGTTTTGATTTTATATTTTATTTTAATATTTAATCAAAAATCTTTAAATTAGCGATTTTCATAGTAAAAAATTATTTTACTATTTATCATTTTATAAATAATATTTTTAAAAGTAGTTTGTTAATAACCGGGTTTAGCCTTCGCTCCCAATTTGACTTAAGATAATGACAAATGTTGCCTTAATATATCATTTATAGCTTATCATCCAAATTAGAAGGGGCTATCAAAAGCTTAAAAGAAAATACATAATCCAGTATGATTACATTTATTCAATCTTTAACTTTTTGAATAATTATTTTTAATTTTATATTCTTATTATTAAGTGAATAATTGAAAAGTCTAGAATTTACACTTGAATGTAGCATGTATTTTCATTCGAAAAACTACTTTTCACAATTTATCCATTATCGTTCTACCACAAGACAGACAATCTTTTCTGATTCCAACCATCTGTCAAATAAATCGGCAACATAGTCGGTCAATTTGCGTGGCCCGGATTGTATTTCAATTCCAACATTGAACTACATTAAGGTGACCAGACGTCCCGCTTTTGGCGGGACAGTCCCGATTTTTCACGATTTATCCCACGTCCTGCAATGTTTTTCAAAAGTCCCGACTTTTAGAATTAAGTTAAATTTTATATTTATGAAAATCATTGTTTTGCATTCTAAGAATCCTACGGACTACTAAGACTAACATATTGCTTTATTTACCCAGTTACATTGTATTTGTTTCTCAGATGATACATTTTGTGTTCGTACTGTGTGCTAGGAAGCTAATTAAACAAATAAATATTACAAATCTGCTACTTACCATAGAAAATTAAGGTAAGTAATTTATTTATATATTTCATAAATACATAAATTTTCTTAAACTTAGCTTAAAATACTCGTAGTCTTCAATTTTATATTGATAACAAAAACTATATTACTGACCCTAAACTTAAAAGAAATTTTAGAAAGAAATATAAAAATAAAATTTTTATATTTATAAAGTGTACTTGTCTTAAAAATCAAAAAATATTATCATATTATTTTTATTCCATATGAAAATTTATATTATACAATTTTTTATATTTATAAATTGTACTTTGGTAAAAAATCAAAAAATATTACCATATTATTATTACCCTCCTTCAAAGTTGTCCCGTTTTGCCCATCTAAAAATCTGGTCAGCTTAAACTACATACTATTTCATTTTTAATGATAGTAAAATAATACTATTATTTGTGTAAAAAATAGTATTTTTTAATTGTTATTTTAATTCTTTTTTAAAAACGTCATATTTTAAATATGTTGCCTAAACACTATCAAACATAACCATAATAATACTGGATCTACATGCCTAAGTTTGAAAAATTACATAAGCATTATGAAAATTTATACTTTATCAATCAAATTGAACCAATACAATCTATTTTGACATAAAAAATTTAAACCAAATTAATAATCACAATGAATCATTAATGAATCACAAATTTATTAAAAACTAAAAATTTATTCTGATTCTTCAACTTCAGCAACTTCGTTACACATGTTTGAATTGGACGATTTTAACAAGAATTTACTCATCATTCATTATATACCAACGGTGGGCAAATGCGGCTCTTAGAGCCGCATGCGGCTCTTCGTTGAGTAAACTGCGGCTCATTGATAATTGAATTTTTGATAATTGAATTTGAAAATTTTACTGCTTTTTAAAATTATTTTGTAGTAGGCGGCGCTTTGTTATAACAACGAGAGAGAAGCAATGAAAATAAATTTAGTGAAATTTAGTGAATTTTGATTAGTTAGTATTTTTGTTTGTACAATATTGCGGTCGTTTGTATATTTTAGTATAGTTTTCTATTCGTGTTTTTTGAAAAATTTGGTAAGAAGATTTTTTATGAAGCATTTTAAAATTTTAAATTAATTAAAATTAAATTTATGTCTTTTTATTATTTTGTTTAAATTTCAGTAATATAAGTTATTCAAATTTATTATTACAATGACCTCAGAAAACATCAAAAAACGAAAATACAAACAAGAAAATAGAACTTTTCAAGAAGAATGGACAGAAAAGTTTTTTTTTATTGACAATAAAGGTAAATCGTTGTGTCTTATTTGTAAAGTTACAATTTCCAACTACAAAGTAACCAATTTACGTCGACACTATGAAGTAAGTCATCCACACTTATCAATTCAATATCCACTCAATTCAAAATTGCGAACAGAAAAACTTAAGTCATTGCAATCAGGGCTTCAAAACCAACAAGGACTAATGTCTTCTTTTAGTCGAGAAGATGACAGTGCCAACGAAGCTAGTTTTTTGATAGCTTGGAATATAGCTCGTGCTAAACGTACATATGGAGAAGGTGAATTTATTAAGAGAAACTTGGAAGAAGTGATTAAAGTTTTGGATCCGGATAACTCAAAACTACATAAATTGATCTCACGTATTCCTATGTCACGTCGTACAACTGCGCGTCGAATTGGCCAAATTAGCGAAAATGTTGAAAATAATTTGATGTGTGATTTAAAAAATTGTACAGCATTCAGTTTAGCTCTCGACGAGTCTACTGACATTCAGGATGTTCCACAATTAGCCGTTTTTGTCCGCTTTGTATCTTCTGACGTAAAAGTAAAGGAAGAAATTTTAGACCTAGTAGCTCTTAAAGAAACAACTCGCGGTATCGATGTCAAAACTGCGCTTGATGTAGTGATGGACAAGTTTGAATTGGCGCGTGATAAACTTGTAAGTGTTGCGACAGACGGAGCGCCTGCAATGATGGGGAAAAATCAAGGTCTCAATGGTCTTTTAAACAGAGATCCAAATATTCCTCATTTCTTATCTCTTCAATGCATAATTCATCGCGAGCATCTCATAGCGAAGTACTTTAAATACGAAAATGTGTGGAAGATTGTTTTGAAGATTGTGAATTTAATTAGAACAAATGCCAAAACACATCGTCAATTTAAAAACTTTTTAGAAGAATTAAGATTAAATGATGAAACAGATGAATTGCCCAATGATGTCTCCTTATGGTGTATTGTTAGATGGCTGTCAACTTACAATGTTTTGGACCGTTTTGTGGAACTCCTAAATCCTATCATAATATTTACCAAAGAAAAAGGAATAGCATACCCAGAATTAGAAAATGAAACTTGGCTTTCTGACTTAATGTTCCTTACAGACATTATGGAACATTTGCAAATATTAAATTTGGCTTTACAAGGAAAAGAAAAGATAATTATTGATTTGTCACAAACGTTATTTAGTTTTGAAGCTAAACTTCGGCTTTTTGTGAACGATCTTAGGTCTTAAATATTTAATCATTTTCCACGAATAAAAGCTAATAAAATTGATATCACAGAAGAAAAAGTAAACGAATACAGTGAAAAATTGGAAGAATTGCAAGCGGATTTCAAATGTAGGTTTGAAGATTTGAAAAGTTTTAAATCTACATTTGCATTTTTTGTGAACCCATTTATTTGTGATATTATTGAAGATGGATTTCCAATTTCTGAAGTAATACTTGTTAAAAAGCGGTTGGGGAATTGGAGTTATTAGATATGAAAGAGGACCAGGCTTTGCAAATGCACCATAAAGTTACTTCTATAATTGAATTTTGGAAACTCGTACCAGAGGCAAAATATCCACACTTAAAACAAGCTGCTTGCCGTCTAATTTCAATTTTTGGTACAACATATTGTTGTGAATCTTTGTACTCCACAATGAAGTTCGTGAAGTCGAAATATCGTTCACAGTTGACCAATCAGCATCTTACAGAATTGCTGCGAACAGCTTTAACAAAGTATACACCAAATTTCAAAGATTTGACCAAAGGTCTTCGTTAATTCAAGAAATTTTATTACTTTTTATTAATGGATTTTTATTATATTTTATGTTTGTTACTTAAATTTTGAAATAATTGTTTTTAATAGCGTTTAAGTCTTATTTAATCAAATTAATGAAATAAAAAAATATGTAGTTCACTATGGTGGTTATTTAAAAAATAAATTTTCGGAAAATAGTCTCTCATTGAACTCATGCGTGCCCACCCTTGTTATATACTATACTATATATATCATTATATTACTATAAAGCTAAATGATGATATAGCTTTAGAATGCACACAGGCTGATATTTGATTGGTCTGTAGTCGGTAACACCAAATTTATTATTCACATATTCATATCATTACTGATGTTGCGCAATAGATGGATTCTGATTGGTTATTGAAACTAATTTTTACATTATTTAGTTTTTTCATTTATATTTAACATATCACTACAAAACATAATACCAATTAATATTATAGATTTATTCAGGAATTTTAAAATTGGATGGGCGAAGCAAATCACACATCAATACATAATTTAAATGAAATCATTAAAACATTAGGAAACAAAAAATGTACTTCAGTAACATTAAAAAATCAGTAAAGAAAAAATAATTCAATAGTTTCATTAAATAATAAAAACGAAGATACAAAAATGCCTCAAAATTTATTAGTAAGCAAAAATTTATTCTGATGATTCTTCAACTTCTTCTTTAGCAACTGCTTCAGATGATTCGACTTGTTCAGTTTCTTCGACTTCAGCAACTTGTTCGACTTGTTCGACTTCAGCGACAACTTCAGTTATTTCGTTACACATGTTAGAATTGAATGATTTCAACAAGAAATTACTCTTCATTATATAGCTAGACTAAGCACACAAATTGATATTTGATTGGTCATTGCATAATCGAATGAATGATTAGTATTGTGAGTAATTTAATTATTTTTACAAACGCAATAATTGAAAATCATTAATTTCTTGATAGATCTATCATTAATAGACATGCTAATTAAATGAGGTAAATTTGTTTGGGGATTGTTGTAGGAAATAGTTTATTAAGGTGAAAGTGTAAATTCTAAAATAGTAAAGATAAATTATAAACTAAAATATTTTAGATGACAGACTACAACAAAATATTTAAATAAACTCTTACTGAGCTGTTAAAATTAGGTAATAAATAAAATTCAACGTTAAAAATATCGCAGACACAAATAGTTAGTTTTATTCTTCTTCATTTAAGGCTTTCGACAGATTATCATATTATAATTATGTTTTAATTTTCCTTGACTTTACAAAATTTCTGATGGTTCCTGACATTTCAGTATAGAAAATATTGAAGAGCCTGTGCGATTTGGAATCTAAATTTTTGTAAATTGAATTGTTAGTGAGGGTCCCGATTTTACTATCTAGTGCAAGTCATATAATGAAAATCGCACAAATAAACCTTGCAATTGGAGCAGGGTTAATGAATATGGCCTATGACTTCATGTCATCATGTTTTTTCATTCTTATGTCGATGCAATTGCAAACAAGACTTAGTTCTAATCTTGTGTAGTGATGACCTCTTAACTGTGTTGAATAATAAAAATTGTAATAGGGATTTGTGCTTTGTTGACATATATTATTCTCACATCTCATTTTTATTAGTGACACCCGTTTCTGCTCGATAACAGTTTTGTAGTGTGTGTGTTGGATTGGCCAATTATGCTCATAGAATTTATTTATAAGATTAAGGCATTTTCCTTTGTAATTTTTATTTAATTTAAAATAAATTTTATGTAATTCATTAATTAATTTTAAGAAAAATTATAATATTAATATAAATGCATTTTATTATATTTTTTATCAGAATATAACTAAATTTAATATTTATCAATAAATATTAACTAAAAACTTTTCCATGTAAAATTATTTTTTAATAAATATCGATAAATCCCATATTTCTGATTTTATTTGAATAATTCTTACAAAACTGATTTATTTCCAATAAACTGAATTAAATTCATTAATTGTGACATAATTAACAATTAAATTAATAATAAGAAAACCAATAAATTGAAAAAAGGAGTAAATACACTGTTAGAAGCTATAACATTCAATTCTTCTGTCATCAAATAAATTACTAAGACTAAATAATTCCAAAATATTCTTGGGACATTTTCTTTTTATAAATTTTAATTTCAACCAAATATCAACATACCGTCAACATACCACATTCATACTTGAATTGCAATTTTATTAAAAATTATTTTATTTCAAAATTAATATTAAAATATTCATTTTAATTTTACAAAATTTAATCATGAAATAATTTTAATTTAATATTTTAATTTTAACTCCTCACATACCCTATTTAACAATGAGATGTATATTAATCCTTTCTATTCACATTAATTTTCCCATGTTTGTTTCTTCCACTCATATTTAATTGAGAAAATTTTGTGAGATTTCAAGAATCTATGTTGGGACATGTTCAATAAAAGTTGGTTTTCTTGCTGTGGCAAGTGTTTTTGCCAAGATCAGTGGAAAGGGTCAATATAAGTTATTCAGTTTAATTATTTTATTCAATTGAAATAAAATAATTCGAATAAAATCCCTAAAAAATGAAAAATGAAATTATTTGTATTTATTTGAATTATTTTAAATATCCATAGATTCAAGATGCAATTTATTGTAAAAAATTAGACAAACTGATCGTAAATTAGAGGGGTTACGTAGACCAGATCAAGGATCATCAGTTGGAGATATCGAAGAAAATAACGAGATTTTCAATGACTTTTCAAAAAGACAATTGTACTAAAATTGAAATGAAATGAGTTTTCTTTTTTTATTATTCTGATCAAGATATAGCGAAATAAAGGTACTGAAGGTCTGAAGGTACGTATAACACTGTCGAATTCATTCTTATTGTTACTTAAAGACATTCATCATATACAAATCTAGCCCCGATTTCATGTTATGCAGCATTGGTACATAATTTCACTGTGCAAGCAATCCAAAGATTTTGAAAAACATAAGATGTAAAAAACGACAGACCTATCAAATGAATGTGTTTGTTATATTAGTCGCCTTGTACCCGGGTTTAAGTATGATGTCAGTCGTTTTTCAATGGAATCTTGATGGATATAAATTGTTAAGTTATTTATGCATGGTTTTTAGGTATGATTTTCATATGAAAGTATAATTTAAGTAAGTGATCGAGAGTTTCAGAAGGGATATTTTGTAATTCCGTCTCACGAAAGACACGCTTCAATGATGAGCGGAACGAATGAAAATCAGATGTTGGGAATTTGAAGGCAATTGGTTCAAAACCAGAAGAGATGAAGAAGGTAAAAGGGACTAATCAAATCTCGCAGAAACAGTTCGCACGAAATAAAATTGATCTCCGGGTTATAAATTAAAGATCCTGAAACTACAAAAGGAAATTCAAATACTTATAGGTGATGAAAAGATGGTAGATATTCACACTTATGCCGTTGACGATTCCAGTTGATCCTGCTGCTGAAAAGATACGTGTCATGATCAAAAGGGAAGAAATTGATGCTTACGCATTATTCCAAGAACTCAAGCTGATTGTGTTGAATTGTCAATTTGTTCAGTTTTCATAAAATCATAATTATAGATAATATAAATTTATTGTCCAATATTTATTAAAGGTGTCTGAAGAAAATAAAAGTTTGCCATATCCAAATGGACATGTTTCACATTCAAAAAGACTTACTTGTGTAAAAAATATCTGAAAAATTCAGGAAAATACTATCAAAATAATAAATAATTAAATTAATTAAAAGATCTACTGAGAATATATTAATTAAATCCAATAAATCGTTAAATTTTTAATTAAGTTTTTAATATTTGAAAATTATATTTTTATTTTAATATAATTTTATGTCAAGCAATTCTCGTTTTCCTTTCTTTGATTTCAAACATCCAGCATGCCATTGCGATGCATGTATTGCTATGTTCCAAAATCGAGAAAGAATCGCTGCTATGAGAGCTCCTGGAACAGTTTATGAAGCAACACCTACAGACGATAATGTTCCAACTTCTTTCAGGCCTACACAACTTAGAGATAAAAGTGAAATTAAACACAACGAAAGACTGGATTATTTAGCTAATTTACGACTGAGAAGATAATTTATTAAATTAACTTTGAATTTCATTTAACGAGAATTATTAAATATTATTTTCATTTTCAATTTCAAAAAAAGATTTTTATGAATTGCCTTTTTGAGACTACTTAATAGTGATTGGTCAGCTCGGCAATAGGCGTCCGCATCTATGCTATCATTAAATTCCGTAATCTTCACCACTGATTTGTTTATCCTCATTTCTATTTTAGGCTATCCATCAATATTTTGTTTTATTTTTAGCACTCATTTTAGGGCTAAATATAAAACAATTCCTTTTTGTCAAATGTTTTAAATACTTTATAGTGATAAATTTCTCTATTAAAAAAGTAATGGTACTGTGACTCTTTGATAACATTTGCCAAGTTCTGGTGACCCCATCGATAAAATTAATCGAGTTGCTCCTTCACTGATTTTTGCAGCTAACTATTATTTATTTAACTTCTAAAATACCTGATGATTTATTGACCCCATATTTTTAAGTTATAATTTTGTAAGATTGAATCATAATAATTTATCTATCGAATGTAACATAGAAATATACGTCGCTTCAGTGTTGTCAGAGTAGTAGTTAAAAATGATAGTAAGGAACCACAAAAGTGTAGTATAATCAGAGTAGAATCTAGTAACTTGAAAATTCGAAATTGTAAAATTCTACAAAAAACATGTTTTTTAATTTAAAAAATAATTTTTAGGTATCAGGTGATCTTTATTGGGGTCACCACCAACAGGATGGGAACCGCAACTCTAATATATTGTTAATATTAAATAGATTAATATAGAATATAGTTAAAATCATGGAAATCTGTGCACAAAATAATAAAAACTTCAATGTAACAAAAGAGGTTGCAATCACCAACACAGTTAAGAGAGAAATAACGCATTTAAAAAAATTTGTCAACTCTAAAATAAATGAATAATAAATAAAATAAATAATTGATAATAAAAAAAATAAGAATGATTATTGGTGGTATTTACATACGAAAGACCATAATCAAATTAATTAGAATAAATAAAATATTTTATAATATAAAAAATTAAGAATGATTATTGGTCGTATTTACATACAAAGGACCATAATCAAATTAATTAGGGATGTTATGGCTCGTATTTACATACGAAGGAGCTATGACAAAGAGTGCAGAATTTAAGAAAAAAACAGGAAAATTTATTTAAAAAAATAAATAATAATAATAATAATTAAATAAATAAAAATAAAAATTTCCATTAAAATTGATAAATAAAATTATAAAATAATTTGATTGTTTAAATCAATCAATTAAATGTAAAATGCATACACTCGTGTATGTGTGTATAGTATCTCAAAATTACACGCATTCCGATTGGATAGAGTGGCAGCTGTTTGGCGACAATAATACCACGATATTTATTACATGACTTTTAATTCCTGCGTCAAATAATCCCTACGACAATTAATTCCAATAACATATAATTCCACGACGTTGGATACCGCGACATTTAATACGTAGTTCACTGTCATAAACTCAATTTAATCATTTCAAAGTTTATTTAAGATAGTACGTCTCAAATTATGAGTGAGACAGATGCGACATTGCACGAAGGAACACCAGGATTTCAGTTCGACCGTATGCTGCAACGGCTACTTCAATGCGTTTCTGCAGCCGCGAATACATCTTCTTTGATGGATGAACAACGCCGGTCACTCCCTGTAGAAGTAAAGCTTTCTGTTTGAACATGTCTTGCTTGATACCGGTCAATAACGGAGTTCGTGTCACCGTTGACCGCTTCGGAAGTGCTATAAGCATATCATCCGTAAGATTTACGGATACAATTCTTTGAGAAGAAGATGTGAGAAGAAGCTTGTGCAGTGGATTCATTGCCTTGGTGGGTATGCTCCGGATTTTGAATGTTGATTATTTCATCACCTTGTGTGGTCAGCCGAGCTTTACAGTGAAACTGTACCGACTTGATACAACATCATGCTGTCGTTCCGTTAGCATTGTCGTAAATTTCAAATTACAATCTATAACAGTTTTTCTTCCTTTGCTAGTACAGCCAAATATTGCATACATGGTCAATATCTATATATATTTGAGTATAGTATGGGATTGTGTGTCTCAGGGATTGATTGACATAATATTGAGTGACATAGTGATTAAGTGTCTGGTACCAACTGTCACGGTATTAAGTGTCGCGGCATTAAACGTCGTGCTACGGTGGCAGTAAATGCGTAGGTGGACAGTATAAATACCGACTGAAAATTCATTGGTTAAGACACAAAAAATATTTGTTAACTTGCTCTCAGTTTTCGGCTCTTATGAATTTTATGCCATTGTGGTAATTTTGATTTGTATGAAATAATTTTTAGCATGGAATAATTTTTTAGTTAATAAATTTTTACATTCGATTTATTTTTTTTTGTTCTTTTTATTTGTTTTCAGTTTAAATTGAAATTGTTATTGAGTAAATTTAATATGATTTTACGGATGAACTGAGGGTTGCGCCAGTCAAGGGCAAAGAGCCTACATGTCCTCTTACCCAATGGACTAGGCAATACTTCAGCCATCCGTCAGCTGTATTCAGCGAAGTGCTCATTCTATCAGGATGTGTGTAGATTATTGTGAATTGAATCCCATAACAGAAAAAGAGTCATTTCCGATGCCTAACACCAAATTCTTACTAGACTGTCTCACGAATGCAAAAATATTTTCGTCAATCGATTTAGGTCAGGCGTATTATCAAGTGGAGTTGGCTCCAAAAATTCAAGAAATGACTGCATTCAGTACAAGAGAAGGACAATTTTGCTTATGGCTCGAGACATATGTCATCACATGAAAAGAGATACTGTGTAATCAGGAAACAACTGGTTGCCGTACATGAATACGTCATGCATTTTAGAGAATATCTGTACGGAAAAAAATTCATAATTCGCACCGACCACACAGCATTGGTTTTCATGAACACTACAAAAACGCCAATCAGTCCGCAGTTCGAAACATGGTTAGCTAACCTGTCGGAATATGATTTTGAACTAAAATATCAGAAAGGCGAAGAACACTCGAATGCAGATGGACTATCAAGATTAAAACGTATAATTTGCACCCAGTGTCAAACAAGACATGAAGAAGCTAAGGAAGGAAAATCAAAAATTATATATATATATATACTATCCAAAGAACAAAAGCTATGGAAAAAGTATGGGAACAACAACAAAAGCACATTTGGTTTCGAGAGGTGCGAGAGATATTGGAAAATGGATGTACACTTGAGAAAAAGAATTGTTTTCCTTTTAACGTAAAAAATACACGAATTGATGGAGGATTAATAACAGTAGAAAAGAACAAAAATATCTTAATATTAGTTCCAGAAACATTTGCGGTCTGTTAACAACAACCCTACATGAAGAACTATGTCACATTGGAGTTAAGAAATTATTTCATTATATGGCAAAGATATTTTATTGGCCGAAAATGCAAGAAACAATCCAACTCGGTTTACGATGTTGCGAGATCTGCGCTAAGAGAAAGTTTGATCAGACAAGAACCAAGAAAACATTTATTCCTAGATATAGCTCTGAATTCCTAGAACAGATTGTTATGGATGTGGCTTACATGGAAATGAACGCCATAAAAAATATATGGTAGTAATGATGGACCTTTTTAGCAAACTGATTTCTTTAACTGCAATCACAAAGCAAGACGAAGGGACAATTTTCAAAACAACACTTAATAGTTGGATCTATCGATTTGGAAAACCAAAGAGCATTTTAGCAGATAGAGGACGAAATTTCGAAGGGAATTTCCTAACACAGAAGCTACAGAAACTTGGAATCAAACAGGAATTCAGCTCACCTTACTAGCACCAATCAAAGGGTTTAGCCGAACGAGCCATACAAACGATAAGAGATCTTATTACAGCAACGCGTGACAAACTCAAGAAAGCTCGGCAGGCCAATATCCTTACACGAAAACCATAATGTGATGATGTTATGTGTACATAGTAAATAAGTATATTGTGTTTGTCCATAGTGTTATGAAATGAATGAGAGGAGGAAATAAAACCCATAAATAGAATAGGGACCTGAATAGAAAATCGAACATAGGCCTTCCATCGGCAGTCCGTGAACCCAAAGGAATGCCCGGCAATTATAATGCAGATAGTGAGCTCACTTTTTGCGAGCACTCACCCACTTGATACATTACCAACGTTGTTCACTCAACGGGTAGCAAGCTGTAAGGTATTGCTGGTATTCTGGGTTACGCTGGAAACAGCACGACAAGGAAATATTTATGTACCTGTAACCCACCTTTATGTATTCATGTTGTGTTTGAGTGGAATCTGTGCAATACTTCTTGCTCTGGTTTGATTTTTTCTTTTAATTTAGGTTTATTACTTTTGTATGATGTGAGTTCTATTTCTTTTGTTTAGTTGGTCTTTTAACAGTTTTTAATTTAACATAACTTAGTGCCGGGTATGCATGCTGTGTACCGATACTTTCCGTCACGATCTTTATATTTGGGGCTAGACTCAGTTTCTACTCATCTTGATGAGTAAAATGTTGTACTTTTAATTATTAATGTGAATTTTATGTTTTCATTGGTTTTCACTTTGCTTTTGTGCCTATTTCATCGAACCTAAACAATTCTCTGGTACTTGGGATTATTTCTGTTTAACAATTTTTTGTCTCATAGTACATTTCATTTTTTTCACATGGTTCACTAATTATTTTATGTTTTCAAAAGTTCTCGTTACATCTTAGTCAGCTCTAACAAGCTGTCGAGATATGAATCTTTACTTTGATTTTAAAAGTCTATTTTCCATTTTGTATTTCTTAATTAACAATAACCTTTTATTTTATTGTTTTATATTATCTTATATTATCTTCTAAATTTTTTGCTCTCGTTCCTTCTTAGAATTTCAGAACATTAGAATATTTATTCTACCATTTTTCTTTTATCGTTTTTAAATATTACGTATATTTGTTATTTAGGTATCCTTAACACATTAATAATTACGTAAATAGTCTGTTTTATAACTAATTCAAGTTGCGAACTTTGGTCAATGTCTTATAGAATTAAATCCTTATCATGTTCACACGGTTTATCTAAATGCATTCTTATTTATAGAAGTCTGAGATATTACAATATACCTCTACCTCAAACACGTTTCGTTCTTTGTGAGATTTTCACGAGAATGTTATTATTATCTATAATATGCAGCTGTTGGGGTTATAAAATAATTAAAATTAAAATTGAATTATATTTGTAATAAAAGTATTGAGAAAAGGGTAAGACTGATCAAGGAGAGAACTGACAATACGAAGAAATAAAATGGCTAGAAATGCTCGAGAAGGTGCATCAGTTTATGGGAAAAGCACAAAAAAGGTGATTTGAGAAAAATCGATAAAAGATTCATAATTTCGAATTTAAGTCTG
Organism: Schmidtea polychroa; assembly: GCA_959609185.1. Lineage (NCBI taxonomy): Eukaryota > Metazoa > Platyhelminthes > Tricladida > Dugesiidae > Schmidtea > Schmidtea polychroa. The sequence goes on along the minus strand of CAUHTR010000479.1, from coordinate 29,971 downwards.
AAAAATTGGTCATAGGGGACAGATAGCGGGGAATAACATGGCGATAACGGAATTTTCAGAAAGTGCTAGGAAGAGTGCGAAAAGGTGCGTAAAAGAGGAAAAACAAGAAAATGAAATTAATTAATTAATTAATTAGCTAGTAGAAAGAAATCCCGAGCTGGGTAAACAAAGAGAAAAGTAAACAAAAGGAAGATTTTGGCCCATTATCGTGTCACAATGATTAATGGGAGAAGACCAATAGTGCGTGCAGAAAGGGGCGGGCCGGCAATTAATTATCTTTGTTCGTTGGACCATTCTGGGTGAATGCCGAAGCAGATATGTGAAGTTGAATGTCAAGAGATAGATTGGCTCGGCAATAACCATTTGTTATCCCGATTTCGAAGAGTATATAAGGAATGGGAAAATCAGAGCAAACTGGCATTTTGCCTCAGCTAGGAGTTAGAAGAAAACGAGGATAAGCAAAGGAAAAAGACGAATTAGGAAGTTTAGGTGAAAAGAAATATAGAATCAGGAGAAACGTAAAAAAGTGAAAAGGAATTATATTAAATAGAAAAAGGAAAAAGTTGGTCAAGAAAGCTAGGAAATAAAAAGTTGAATATTATCTAGATTTGTGGCTGATAAGTGAGGAAAAATTTTAATTTCATTGTCTCTTTAGTTATCTTCTGCCAAAAACAAAAAAAATCATATATAAAAGGAAAGCATAACAAATAATGGTAAAATAAATAAAAGTGCAAAATTAATAAAAATTTACCAAAAATCAAAAATCAATATTGATCAGATATCGATATCGGGTATGGTTGAACGCCAAATTGATAGACGAGTTCAGAAATTATAATGAAAATTTAATAAGGTGTTCACAGGGAAAGTTAATGCGAAAAAAAATTAATTAATCGGTAAGGGAAATCCCGAGCCAATTGGAAAACCCGGCGCTGAAGGAAACCCGATGCGTAGTGAAACCCGAGCAATAAGATAAAGAGAGGAAATGTTTTCAGCTCTAATCAAGGGTAAACAAATTAAAATAATCAAAAAACACTCAAATATTGATTTAGGATTCTCGCGGAAATAATAAAGCGCAATTTTCTAGATAATTGGCCTCTCAGAAACAGTATTACAAGAGAGCTCAGAAATGAGCAAGCCGCCAATTGGTCGAAGAGGAAAAAGAGAAGTACAGAAACCAGGAGATCAGAGAAAGGTGCAAATGTTGATAGAGTGTAACTATGATCAAGATTGAATAAAATTATTCTGTGCTGGGTTTGATTTATTTGGTTGAATAAGAACTCGAGGAGTCAGAGAGAAAACCGACTTTCAAAGAAAAACCCAACATGTTTATCAGCTCTACAATTGGATCCCATCCTACCTTCAAGCACGTTATATAGTTTCTGATTACGTCTCTCTAAAAGGACATTCATTGTATTGAGTTTCTTTAGAAATTCAGTAGGATCAAAATTTTAGTCTTATTCCACGCGCAGTTAAATCAATTAATATCGGAGAGCTTTCTTCATTGAATACTTGTAGTTTTCCAATCGACAAATAATAAACTCATGAGATAGATAACATAAATTACATTTAGATATATTCATTTAATTCTTTCGGCATTATATCTTGTTAATAATTAACATTTTACCTAATTTTTCACAAATTTATTAGTATCCATCGGCAGGCCCGACAAGAGGTTGACGGGGGTTGACGGGGGTTGACGGGGAAAATACCCGGGGCCCCTGGGTTCTAGGGGCCCCGGAGAAAAAAATCTATCATGATTTAAATCACTTGATTTTTTTATGAAAAAATCATGATTTCAATTTGTAGGAACTATGTTCCTCCTTTTGTAGTGCGTGTGTGTGGGGTACGTCTGGAGAGTGTCCGTTGCCAAGATTGCTTTCGGAACCCCCGTTGCGAAAAAGTCTACACGGCACAAACGCATCTTGCAGTAATGGTAAGCACATGTGGCAATCTTTTGTTTGTCAAGAGTCAAGTGCTTGCTATCACTGGTCTGGCGCCAGCGCCTTAAGGCCCTTAAGGGATGCGTGTGGGCCGACTAGGGAACCGTGTGCCGGAGACGGTTATTTTCACGCGAGTTCATCCTGTACCGCACATGATCAGTCAATCCAGTCGAGTCCAGTCGCAACCAAATATATACTAGTTTTTGACATTTTGAGCCTGTTTCATTATTTACAAACTCTATTATTATTTAACTAAAAGAAAAATTACAAACATTAATAGTGTAGTAAGTGTAGTTGTTTGATCAATGTGGAAATCTCCAGGAAGAAGCGGATAAAGTAGTCGTGTTTGTGAACTAAGCCGAAAGTGAATAAGAAATTAACCTAAGCGTTGGGCTACAAAGCATTTCTTTACCGGTTCTGGAGTGCTGGAGTCTAATTTTCGATTATTAGTAATTAGCAGTCAATGGGAGACCGTCATCGACTCCGATATTCACGACATGGATATTTTGCACAAAATAAACATTCAGTCCGTGCAAATCAACGCAGCGCAGCTGCCCACAAAGGGACCGCCTCGCCTGACGACTCAGCATCGCGCGGCGTGGAATCAAATGCAATGCTCTCCCTTCTAAATAATTCCCAAAACACTTTTTTCCGCGCGATATCTGAGTCGTCGGCGGTCCCTTTGTGGGCAGCTGCGCCGCGTTATCTTGCTCACCGCGAATATCGGAGACGTTGGCGGTCCCCTAATCGAAATCGATAATCAAATTAGACTCCAGCACTCCAGCACCGGTAGGGAAACGCTTGTAGCCCAACGCTAAGGTAAGTGAATTTAAATATTTTTAATATTGTGGGTTTGTTGTGCGCAATTAACAAATCCTGTGATGTTTTAACAGTAATTGGTTTATTCTTAATTCAATCCGTTTCAATCTTTACATCGACAATCTTAAACTCTTAATTCAATCTGTTTCAATCTTTACATAAATCTTAAAATCAACCCACCATAAATCTTGTTATATCCAGTGGCGAACTGTAGAAATTAATATTAGTAAAAATAGAACAGTTGATTGCCTTTTAGTACAACAAATACGAAATGAGATACAAAAATGGACAGATTTATTAAAACGATTCTTAGATGTAACTTTATTTTTGGCTGAACGAGGTTTGGCTTTCAGGGGCAGTTCACATTTGATTGGAGATTCAAACAATGGAAATTTTCTCGGAATATTAGAACTTGTCAGTCGTTATGATCCACTTTTGGAAGCACATTTAAAAATGGTGAAACAATTACAAATCGAGAAACAGAGATTGCAAGTACATTATTTATCGGCAGATTTTCAAAATGAATTCATATCATGCTGTGCCAATTATTTGAGAACTTGCATTTTGAGGGAAAGAGAAACTGTAAAATATTATTCTGTAATTGTAGATGCAACTCCCGATTCCGCCCATATAGAACAAACTACATTTATTTTACGATACGTCTCTGTAAATAATCATTCAGATGAATACGAAATTAAGGAAAGATTTCTTGCATTTGTAAACTGCAATAAGAAGACTGGAGAAGATATTGCAAATTTAATTCTTGAAACGCTTGAAAAATATTATATTCCTATAAGCGAATGTCGTGCACAAGGGTACGATAATGGATCCAATATGAATGGCTCATATAAAGGTGCTCAAGCTCATATTTTGCAAATCAATCCACTGGCAATATTTTCCCCTTGTGCATGTCATAGTTTAAATTTGTGTGGTGTTCATGCAGCAGAATCTTGTCATGAGGTTGTAACGTTTTTTGGTACGGTACAAAATTATACAATATTTTTGAGCAGTAGCCCTCAAAGATGGGAAATATTAAAAAATAATACTGGAAGTTCATTGCACTCTATGTCAAATACACGTTGGTCTGCTAGAATTGAATGTATTAAACCAATTGCTGAAAATATTCCTGCAATTAAAAGTGCCATAGATTCTGTTCTAGAATTAAACTTAACATGGGAAATTCGTTCAAATCTGAACGGAATAAAAAAATATATGGAATCGTTTGAATTCTTAGTAATGGCTAAAATTTGGTACAAAGTCCTTCAAGCTATAAATTATAGAAATATTGTTTTACAAGTTCGTGATGCGACAATTGATGTAGAAATAGCGAATTTGTCAAGTCTTCTTGGTGAATTACAAACAATAAGAGATACTTGGGAAACTCTCTTCAATGAATGTAAATTGTTTGGTTCATCTTTAGAGATAAATACAGATTTTGAAACAAAACGTAGTAAAAGGAAAAAATGGGGGAACGAATTAGAAATGACACCAAGTGACGAATTCAGAACAAATGTTTTCAATGTTTTCTTAGATTGTATTATTGGAAATATTGCAAGAAGATTTAATGCGGCTAAAGAAATTGATTCGTTATTTAATGTATTATGGTTATTTCATAACCTTAATGATGAAGAAATACAAAAGAAGTCCGAAAAATTACAAAAAGTATATGAAAATGATATTGACCATAATCTTGGTGAAGAAATACTTGGAAAGAAATCAATTTATGATGCCAATATACAAAACAAATCTCGCTCGCCCATTGAGTTACTAAACATCATTAAAAAAAATGAAACTGGATGTATTGTTTCCCAACATAATAATAGCAATAAGATTATTTTGTACGATCCCTGTAACCGTTGCTGAAGCAGAACGATCCTTTAGTGTTTTAAAAAGGATAAAAGATGTTTTGAGATCCACAATGTCACAACACCGATTGAATATTTTAGGAATGTTGTCGATTGAATCTAAAATGGCTAAGAAAATTGATTTTCAAGACGTAATTAATTTGTTTGCTAGGCGCTAGGTTCGGAAAGCAACATTCTAAAAAATAATTTGTTTTTTGTACTTTTTTTTGTAATTTTAGTCGTAAACGTTTTCATTTTTGCAAGAGAATTATTGATGAATACATTGTTCCAATAACAATTAGGATATTTTTCGGTTTCCCGCTTCATTTATAAATAGCCCAAAGTCCGAGGGGAAAATATTTTTTCTCACGCTCTTGGCAGGGGCCCCCACAAGAAGTATATCCCCGGGCCCCAAAAGTCCTCTCGGCGGCCCTGTCCATCGGTTATCGTACTAAAGTTTGTTTTAATATGACAACAGATTAATAACAATTATGTTTATCCTTTCGAATTTTTATAAAACCAATATTTTTTCAATTAATAACGATGAATTCTTCATTACTAAAGCTTATTATATTTCATTTAAATAATTTTAACCAAAAAATTTATTTGCACAATTTTTATTTCTTTCAATTTTAACCATCTCATTTTAAATTAATCATTATTGTGGTGTTTTCAACTGAGAGTTAAATATTTCAAAAAATTATTAAGATAATTTTTAAACTGAAATTTTTAAATTAAACAAGCTTTTTAACTGGATCATTTTTGAAAAAATATATTTTAAATACCGAAATTTTAATGAATGGTTTTTGGAATATTTTATTCAACCCTGAAAATTTGTTTGGAAATTATACAATATTTGATTAAAATAAAAACTTGGAATTATGTCGTTAACTTTTGAACCGGATTTAAAAAATAATTTAGAAGATGTGCTAGCAGCTTCTAATAATTATTATAAAACTTCATAATTTAGTAAGAAAACTAACTTCCCAGCAATATATTTTGGCCATTTTAAGATTACTTTATTTAATCATATATTATAAAATACCGTCGGCAACTGATAAATTTAATCATTAACAACAGTTGCACGACTGACATAATTATCAGTTCATAATCAACCAATGCAATACGAAACAGTTGTTATCACTGAATAATATTTTTAAGTTTTCAAAAACACGATATACACAATAACTAATTAAACCTTAAAACATAAAATAATTCCGCACCAATCACTCATAATATTTTGATGATGTAATATTGATACATGTAAATGCTAAGATTTTTCACATTTACAAAATGTAAACAATAAACTTCAATTTATTAAATAATCATAGAAGCACCATAATCCTCCTAAAAATAAGTAAAGACACAACAAATTTATCGCGGTTGATTAATATGATGTTGTACGGGTTTAGTTGGTTTGTTGATAGTTGGGAGAGGCTTTACATGGTAGCTTTTTATTGCTTCAGTAGGGAAGGCCTTCTGTTCCTGTTGATAAATTTTATAATTACTGTAAAATAAATGTATATACATTAATTTCTACGCCAGGAATTATTTCCGCGCCGATTATCGGTTGAATTCTAAATGGTTTATTTTTAATATTATTGATAATTTTAAATGAAATACTCAGTTCCATATTCTTCTTCTTGTTTACGAATTTCTTCGGTAGTGATTTTTTCACTACCAGAATCTCCGTGACTTCGCACTCGAACTCTCATTCCTCCTACCTTTGCTAAATATCATAATAATTCTCTAAATCTAATATAACTTACAAGCTGGAGGATGCCCTTTAACATTAACTTCGGTTTTTGGAGATGACATATCAAATTAAATTATGAAATATTTAGTTAAAACAAAAATAATTTGTTACAAAAATTGTTTTAATAAAATTCTACATTAAAGTTTCAATATTAATATAATGTTTTGATATACTTGTTGTGATAAGTTTAGAGTAAAATTTAATTTGAATCTAAAATAATTATAAAACTGAGAGACAAATATTATTTGAAAATTTAATACGTAACATTTTCTAATTAAAAAATTACAAATTATAATTATATTAAAATCAATCAGTTATTGTCAAACCAGATCTTGACCTCAATAGCAAAATAAAGATGAGTTCATTGTTAATAAGGGTTAATTATTATTGGTTGGTTGTATTGGGTTGAATTAATATTTAAAACTAAGTGAAAGTTCTTTTCCTGGAAGACTAATTAAAAAAATCTTCAATTGAAAATAGAAATTTTACACAAAAGTTAAAATATTTTTTTAAAATATACATAATAAAATAAGTTAGATGCCTTAAGTTTTAAGTAAATATTATAGTACAATTGGGATTTGTCGCAAAAAATTTTGAATGAGAGTACCGTTTTGCGGCTAGTTGAATTATTTTACTGATGGGGAGAAACCTATAAAATGAAGTGATACGAATAACCAGTTCCCAGTTTGATTTGAGAATAAGCAATTCACAAAAATATTTCTACGAAGGAGAATAAAGAAAATAGTTGAAAATTAAAGATAAGTATATAAAAAAGTAATGGAACTAAGCTTTTATCAAATAATATTTTTAAAAATAAAAACCATATTCGCACATTAGTAATTCTAAAGAAAAGTGTAAATCAAACAAGAGTGCAATTGGCAATATTGTTGCGAAATTTTGTTGACATTTAATAAAGTAATCTGTGTTACAGCTTATTTTAATAATTGCAACAAAACACATGAGAAGTAGGAGTCAGTATCGACTTTAACAATAATAACCTAACAAAACAGAATTTAAGTTTTCTTAAGTATAAAGTTTTAACATTACACATTATGCACTTGCGCATTATTATAAAATAGGCACGAATGCTTTAGTAGTAAACTTTGAACAACACACTTTACTTGTATTGGTATTGCTGTGACTAGCATCTTGCTGGGTACGCAAGTTAGAACAATACACATGTAAAATAAAACAGGCACAAATTTGCTACTGTTACACGCTGATTTGCATGCCACTTTACATTTGCTTTAAAAAGCATATATTCTTAAACACTAACAAAAATTATTATAAAATTTAAATATGAAAACCTAAAACATGAGAAAGTAAATATTTTCAAATTTTCATTAGAGGTACCTTTGTTGGGGTTGTCTGAACTAGTATAATGTTTAAATGCACAGAAATATGTGTGCAAAATAATAAAAACCTCAATGTAGCAAAATTCAAAAAGTTATAATTGAAATGGGAAAGTGAATTAAAAAATTGAAAAAATCAAAAGTTAAGATTTTTCAGGGAAGACTGATATTAGAGGATGGCAAATAATGAAACGAATACGAATATAGTAATATAAAATTGATTAGGGGTCACTAGAGAAAGTTATTAAAGAAATACAAAATAATGGATTAATTAAGTTTAAATAAAAACTTCAAAACTTGCCAGGCAAACGTCAATATGTCAAGCAAAATAAATTACGAATGAAATTAGTCCCGTCTCCTTGTAAGAAGTTAATTTAATGGAAATTGTGACGAGGCGAGTGTTACATATAAAAGAAGCTGAAGCAAATTGCCATTCTGGTCGAAGACAAAAAAACAGTGAGGGAAGTGAAGAAACTGTGATCAATGGAAGTAAGAAAGCAAAAGAGAAATAATTTTTTTCAGTAGTATCAATGAGTAAGAGCACATGGCATTAGATTCTCACTATATTTTACCGAAACATTGGAAATGGAAATCGTACTGATCTTGTAGATCAACCCATACGTAACGAAATCGCTTTCATGCCCTAGTGTTTGATTTTACTTGTCTATTTTAGTTGAGGTTTTCTCAGTCTTTCATATGTCTATGTTCGTCGTGTGTCTTGTACCTTTCGGTTGTTATCATAGATTTTTTAATTACTTATCAATTCGTTTTACGATGTTTATAACTAACCAATAACTCATTTCTATATTACTTATTTTACTAAATCTCCCTATAGGAGCTACACTACTATCTTTTCTCTAATGCTCATTTCACATACGATGCATCGTTTCAAATTCATCGCACAGTCTTGGCAGTAACATAAATGATCGCAAGGTATCATCATCATCCGTATGCCATTTTATCTACACACAAAACATTTCCTGAACTCTTTCACTTGCTATTCAATCGTTTCTTATATCTCATCTTCAATCGTTCCCATTTTTATTTTTAGCTCCTGCCATTTGATGTTAAATTTGGCATTGTTCGATTGTAAACTTTGAACTTGATATATTCTCTCAACAGTAAATTATGCATTCGGTGTTATTAATTTTATCATTAGGCACAGATCATTTGCTTGGAGTCTTGGGTTCATATTTAGTTCTTCTTGAATATTTGTCAACTGTTCTAACTTCTGGTTCAACCTTTGCAATGAATTGTTGGTTAAACTTACAAAATTCTCTAGCTTCTAGACAATGTAGTTGGTTAATTCCATCTAATTAACATTTATTAATTCATTATTTACAATTATAATTTCTAATAATCAGATTACTATTCGCATGCCCTTAGGTCTTTCTTACATTTTTGTCCTTCTCACTTGCACCATCCTTTTAATTATTGTTTCTCAATAGTATAATTTTAATGCGTTTTATAATCCATTTTTATTAGTGCGATTTTACTCTTTCTCTAAGTTTGTTGGTTTTCCTTGCATTATCCATATACATCAGTTTCGTGGTTTTCCCCCGCTATTAAGTAAGGTTGGTATTCCCTGTTTTGTTGTTGTGTTTCTCTGTCTTATTCCTTGTTTTAGTTTTCGTTATTCTATTATATCTACACATATTTTATGATTTTTCCCTCATTTTATTCATAATTTCTACATCAATCATCATTCATTTTCATCATACTCTATTCCATCATATCTCGTTCTATGTTTTTATCATTAATTCATACATCATACTCATTCATTTGGAAAAACGCAATGCAACACTTTGTACTTTTCTCTTTCAGAGTAGGTGTAAGTCGATTTACGATAAGGCAGTATTTTAAAGTGGGATTTCCTTCATGGCCGACGGTGATTGGCCTGTTTGCAAAGTTAACCTGTCGGGGTTGGTTTTATTGCATTTTGGGTTTACAGCCGATATTTTATGAAGGGTATGTTACAATTATTAGCCTGAGGGTTCATTGCACGCTTATTGGTGTTGGGTTTTTAATGTAAGTCGGTATCACGGTCTGACTCCTTTGTGTTCTTTATCAAAATCAAGATAACCCAACACAATAATTTTATTCAAGACTAATACAAGTACACTGGTTGATTACACTCTTTATTGAACAATTTCAATCTTTAATAACTCTGATCTGCACTTTTCAATGATACAATAAATCTCCAATTATCACAACTTCTAAATCCTTTAACTCACTCGTTTAATCCTACTAACTTTTCTTCGACCAACTGGCATTTTGTTTTCTTGCCAGTTGCTTTTATACTCGCTTGGTAATTGGCTTTATTTTTGCCAATTATTTTTGGTCTTATTTCCCCCCGGGCTTCCTCTTGGAGGTCTAATTCAATTGAAGGGAATTTGCTCATTTTCTTTGACGGCGCTTGTTACTTTTTATCCGGCTAAATTAATTGCCTTCCTAAAATTGGATTTCTCAATTCGCTCGGGTTTTCCATTGTATCGGGTTTCCCATTAGCTCGGGTTTCCCATTAGCTCGGGTTTTCCATTAGTTAATTAATTTTTAATTAATTTTTGTTTTTTGTAATTTATTCCTTTTAGGGACCCCCCATTGATTTTATTTTATTATAGCTGAACTCGTCTCATTATTTAGCATCCGCCCATACCAGTTTCCCCCAGAAAATATTCATTTTTTAAAATTTTTGATTTTTAATTAATATTTTGTACTTTAAATTTTTATTTTGAATTTGGTGTTTTTGTCAATTTTCACCTCATTTTTGTGCCTCTCTTGTTGAACCCCAACATTGATCAAAATTGACTAGTAGTAAAAATCGATAATTTTAAAAAATTTAAATCAATAATATCAGTTACCCAGTTATAATTTCATCACGATAATAAAATTTCAGAAATACTAATTCGTAGGTTTTGCTCCAAAGCAGTCGATGAAAGGCATAATCTATGTTTATTCTTAATTATTAGCAATGAAGAAAAAGCAGTTTCACAAAGACACGTTGTAGCGCCTTTTCATTTACTTATTTACAAAATATAACCCTTATTTACTAATAGTTTTATTAGTAGAAGTTAATTGAAATCTGTCTTTGAAATTAATTTAATAAAAATTTGTATTTAATTTTGCCTTAGAAAATTATTTCATAAAAATTTTCATTTAAAATTATCTTTGAAAATTATTTCATAAAAAATTTCATTTAAATTTGAATTCTCAAAAGCCGACTATTATTCAAACTTTTTGATAATAAATTTAAAATTCTTACTTTAATTTACTTATTTAAAAATAATTACTTTAATTTTAAAATATTACTTTAATTTACTTAATTTAAAAATATTACTTAATTTTAAAAATTTAGCCCTTTAATTCAATTTTAGATCCATAATTTATTTGAATTTTAAATTTGAGCCCATAATTTACTTTAATTCAAATTTTAGACATTTAATTTACCTATTATTATTATTATTATTATTATTATTATTATTATTATTATTATTATTATTATTATTATTATTATTATTATTATTATTATTATTATTATTATTAGTATTATTATTACTATTATTATTATTTAAAACAATAAAGTGATAATTTAAGCCTTTTGCTGCGAATAATGTATTTAATGAAAAATTTTGTCAATCTATCAAGACTATTTCATAGTCGAAATTTTTTCGCAGCACAAGGCTTAAATTATCACTTTATTGTTTTAGTAATAAATGCTACTACCAAGAAATCATTATTATTATTATTATTATTATTATTATTATTATTATTATTATTATTATTATTATTATTATTATATTATGGGACTTTTGATTTTTGGTTTTGACGTTAGGCATGAGGTTCAAATCCAAGTATGGGCGACTTTTTCATTTTGACAAAAAATAATTTTTAACAGTTATTTGTAAAACAGATCGAATCAGCATACTTAATTATTATTTGTTGTACCTTTCAAATAACAATAAAAAAATTTCATCTAGTGACCATTTTTATTATAAGGTTTGCAAACGATATGAAATGTATAAAACAAGAGAAATGATCCATTTATAATACATAGAAATCATACTAGTAGTACGTGGGTCAGTTACAAACTGACTTGTGTATGACGTAATGAGCGCACGAATGGTTAGTTAGTAACAGTGTGTATTATGTAATATAAACGCAAGTGGACTGTTAAAAACAGTGTATGTATTATGTAATGAGTACACGTATGGCCAGTTTGCAACAGCGTAAGTATTATGTAATCAGTCATTATTACGTATCCGTAATATTCCCTGTATCTAATGGGCTCAAATCCAGCTACTTAAAGTTAATAATATAATTTATATAAGTTAATAATAATATTAGTTGAGTTGTGATATTTATATGGGGTAGGTTATGGATGAGGATATACATTGGTATAAATAACATAATTTCAATATTATTAAAAAATGATTTGAATATTATTTCAATTATTTATTCAGATATAATTTTATTGAGTATAATTGGATCCACTCAATATGGAGAGAATATCTATAATAAATTACTAAACAATAGACAGTTTAATAGATTGCGGCTATTAACCTATTTGACAAAATCGAATTATTGGAGAGTCTGGACTGGACTGTTAGAATTGAAGAGTAAAGTAAGAAAATTATATAAAAATCAAAATTAATCTGGTCGTCAGGATATTTTGAAAATTCATAGAATATCGATTAAATTAAATCAATTTCAAATAGAATTTTATCAACAGCAAATTCAAATTCAAAAGTAATTTACGCAATGTATTCATCATGGAATCAACAAGGAATTATAACCCAAGATTATCCTCATAAAGTACCATATTGCCCAAGACATTTATCGCATGTTAGACAAGGTCCATCGTGTGATGATGGATCATACAGACGGAAACCCTGTTACCTTGGATCAAGTAAATTTTGTGGAAGATGCGATCCAGCCTCATCATCAGAGAGTCAAGGAAAAGGATATGTGTTTGACAGGTTTGTTATGAAAGACTATTAATGAGTCAAAACTTTTGCTTATGATTACAATACAACATTAACCATTGCATTGTTTTTTTTATTTTTCAAGACTGATATGATTGAATATAATTTTTTTTAAGCGGATTATTTACAAGCTCCAATTGACATATTGCTAGAATCACCGTTTACTTTCAATACATATATAGATCAAGGTAAGAGAATCCTTTTATATATGAAGGAAATAAAAAATTATAAATTATGAACAAACCGATAATAGCATTCTTTGAAATTTACTTTCAATAGAATTTAAAAATTTTGCAAAATAATCAAGGATGACCTTTACAGTAGATGACCTCATAACCAAATAAGGACTCCTTTAAAAATTTTTTAGGAGCGCTCAAATCTTGAATATTATTATTATTTTACAACGAAACGTAAAAGTCAAAAATTAATGCAAAGATACATTTAATATGAAAATTTATTTACACTACATCATAATGATCCATAGACTGAGTTCAGGAATATAACAGTTCAATATCATCGGCATCCTTGGATGAATTATGAGAAGCAGCAGCACAACCAGTACTAATTAGATTTACAACTGAAAAGTTTTTTGAGCACATTTGACCACCGTGATTGGTTTGGTATTGATGGGCTTGTGAACAGAAATCAGACATAAGAGTGTTATCATTGGTGACAGGAATATCATGAAGCGACAGACAGAATTCGTGCTTATTACCAGATGAATACACGGAATCTGACACAAGGAAGTCTATCGGAGATAATATTCTTGGAGGATGATTTGATATAGAACTGATAGAACCTAACGAAGACATATTCATTTGCGAAGTTAGCTTATACGAGTCAAGTATTGAGGAAGAGAGATTATCCGAACTATAATCACTAATAGGGGAGTAAGGTCCGTGCAACCAATTGGACTGATTGGTTATCGAATTACTGGGAATCGTTGTGTTTGCAGAGAAAAACGGTTGATCGGGATTGAATAACATGTTGGATAAAGAAGTGTTATTATGATTAATATTATTGTTTGTAGTAGAATTCGATGATACATAATCAGAATGAGAGGTTGATGGATAAGAGATTGGGAATAAATCTTGCATGTGAGATGTGTTAATCGTTTGTTGAAATGAAGGGTTATCAACACCACCAGTGCAAAATGAGATGTTAGCAATATTATCATTTATTGAACCGTAATTATGGTCTAAGTGGACAGAGGATGAGTATGATTCTATATACGTAAATGACTGGTGAGGATTCGTTTCATTTTGTGGTTCAGGTGGATTGTTATAAAACAGGAAATTATCAGCTACGTTGTGACTGGAATTCGGAACCGGCATACTATCAGACAACGGTTCGCAAGCCGTCATAGTTCCAATGATGAAATTAGAATTATCACCGCTGAAATTACCAGAGTTTCCTAGGGATAAATTATTCCATTGTACTGCATCATCGGGGTAACAATTATTGGAAACAGACGATAAAAACACTTCATTGAAAGAGGATATCAGACCAGAATTCTGTGGAAACATATCCATCGAATTAGACACCAAACTCGAAGTTTGATCATCTATGATGTTTGGATCATGATCTATTGTATCTATAGGACGCCATATTCCATCGAGATTGTTGCGATTTTCCGATTCCATCATAATTGATTCAACTTTATATTTGCTAATATTTTCGTTTTTTATTGATAAATCATAAGAGATTTTATTTGAATTCGAAGTCTCATCGGATGGATCAGTTGTTTCCAATAACGGATAAGATGGCGACGCAACGAGATCGCATATATTCATGGACTCGTCAATAGTACTGGAATCTTGCAAGGAGCTTTTATTGCTAATTATGCCATTGATCACTGGCATCAATGTTGGAGATTGGGATGACTGAAGGTATTTATCACTACTATCGGACTGATAGAAATCATCTTGATTAATGTTTGTAAACAATTTAGGATCCTTGTCATCATCTTCACCTGGAACCTTGATCATATAATTAATAGAAAGCATTTGATTGCTTGAACTTTTTCTTTTTGGTTTTACCGTGTTCTCTTTCAATTTTTCCGCAGTTTTTAATTCATCTTTAACTTTTAACTTCTTTCTCGAGTCTTTTTTCGGAAGATCATTTTCTGTTAACGAGAGAGCTGTTATTTTCTTGTTGGTGATATATTTACTATCAGCATACCAAACAAATTTAGCAGATTCGTTATCAATATCGGACTTATCGACTTGCACTTGGATTTTTGTTATAGACGGATTAGAATCGTGATGAACGGATATGATATGCCGACGCAAATTGGTCATCCTAAGGAAATTAGAACCGCACGCACATACGTAAGGTCTAAAATTCGAATGAATCTTGCAATGCCTAGTCAAAATTCTTTTTGTCTAAAATTTATAATTTGAAAAATACAAATATAAAAAGTTAAAAATGATCCCATACAAAATAGAAATGATACTATTACAGAAAATTAATACATTCCATGTCAGTTATTACAGGGTTTTCCACATAATTTATTCTGTTTGCCATATAATTTAATCATTTTTGCCGGGAAAAGTTTTATTATAGCGATTTATTATTGGTTATATTATTATTACATTATTACATCGATTTATTACATAATTATTATACAGGTTAATGAAGGAAGAAAGATTTATAGTCTGTGTTAGAAGCTATAACATTCAATTCTTCTGTCATCAAATAAATTACTAAGACTAAATAAATCCAAAATGATATTTCATTAAATCTGCTTATATAAACAAATATTCATGGGACATTTTCTTTTTATAAATTTTAATCTCAACCAAATATCAACATACCACATTCATACTTGAATTGCAATTTTATTAAAAATTATTTTATTTCAAAATTAAAATACTCATTTTAATTTTAAACCATTTTAATTCTAATATGTTTCAAATAATTTAAGTTTCACATTTAATTTTACAAAATTTAATCATGAAATAATTTTAATTTAACACAACATGTATGAAGCCCATGACTATTTCTAATGAAAGAAGGAGACAACTGCAAAATTCGGTACGAATGTTGATATGTACGAAATACGACGCCGGAACGTCCCCCAAGTCCATATCCAGTGAGCTTGAAATTAACTACAAAACGGTTGCAAGTGTCATAAATCTTTACAAGACCGAAGGCCGAATTTTAAAAAATAGCCAATAGAGCACCAAAACAGGGAAAGATTTCAGAAAATGACAAGAATTTTATGAGGGAACTTGTTGAAATAAAATACAATCTAAAAATTAAACGCGAATGGAATTTGCATGTATCTTTATCAACGATTAATAGGACTTTGACTTGTTTTAATTATTCTTTCAAACGCAATACCGAATCTACAATACAAAAGCGTTACGATTATGCAAATCGGTTTCTGATCCAAAATGAAGAAAGACTCGTTTTTATTGATGAAATGGTCGTGAATTGTTCAATGAGGCTCGCTTACGGTCGAAGTTTGGTTAGTACAACTCCCCAAGAAGTAGGTGAAATACATAAGGTCGCGAAATTACTCCATTGGCGCGGCAATTCATAAGAATAGAGTTTTATTTTATGATATCGAAAATGGCGCGATCAATGGTGAAAATTTTAAAATGCTAATGATAAATTTGATCCGACAAGATGCATCAAAGAGTTTGCTAAATCCAATATTTACGATGGATAATTGTTCTATTCACAAAGTCGACACCGTAAGAACATTAAAAGAAAGTGAAATTGAACTAGTTTGCTTGCCACCATACAGCACCCAATTAAATCCTATTGAAGAGACGTTTTCAAAATCGAAACATATTATCAAAACAATGAATTGTAACAGCGTTGAGTAGCTTAATAATGTTATTCGAGTTGCATATAGAGAAGTTTCCGCAGCAGACTGTGCAAGCTACTTCGGCAATATGCGAAGATGCGCTTTACAAGCAATTCGAAGCGAGCAGTTTTAATAAATGCGTACTTTGATTTTTAATATAATGAATAAAAATTATTTCCTTAATAAAATTTTCTTTATGCAGAACAATGATCAAATTATATGACAAACAGATTGAATTATGTGGAAAACCTTATATGGTCAGTGGCGGATTAAGTTACCTGTGAACACTGGGGCGGTAAAATTAAAAAGGACCCTCTATTATTTTAAACCAATTTAAGGTAATAAATGTATGAATGAACGTCATAAGTGGAGGGAGATGTTTATAACGCAAAAAAAAGAAAAATCTTTTTTTTCTTTGAAAGTTATTTTCATATATATTTTTGTCGAGATTTTTATTTTGCAAATTTATCAATTACGTGATCACAGTTGATTTTATTTAACAATTCATATTCAATATACAAAAGTGTCACCGAATTTAACCGGTCCTCCTGCATTTTGTTCCTTACATAATTTTTATTCTTTTTAGACTGGGTATGGGTAATGTTAGAAATAATCGTAAAATTATTTCCACATTGGGAAATGTTTCAATCAAATCTAACGCCACTTTATATGCATCACTAGCTGAATATTCTTCTTTTCCTTCTTTTATAAAAAACAGAAATTGTTCCACTTCACTTTCAAATTGACATATATTAATATCCTTCTCACACATTTCTTTAAGGTTATTAATAAATTTTTTTTTCATTGTCTGGCACAGAAAGATTGAAGAATATTTTAAAATTTTGCAAAATGTCTTCATATGCTTTTGTCCTACGACTAAATTCGGTGATCAACTAATCACAAATTATATAAAACGTATTGCATATGAAATTTTCTTTTCATAAAATACGTGATCGTTATCGATTCTTTCATCAAAAGAAATTTTTCGTTTCTTCGTTCTTCTTTCTTCAAATTTACTACTTGTATCGGCCTCTTTCTAAACAGTTTCAAATTCATTTCTAAATTGTCTTATAAAACCTTCAAGTGAATTCAATAAAGATACACCTTGAAGGACGGTGCAATCGGTTGATTGCAAAGATTTACTGGTAGCGTTTATTATTTACATGATCCTGTTCCAAATAATCGTGATCAACTCAATTTCAAATTTATTCATATTTTTAATTAAAGACTGCGCTTCAATTACAATGAACTTTTTTTCATTTGTTGAATCACTTATATCAATCAATGCTTTCCTTAATTTTATGGTATTCACATTTTTTCTTGCAGACCATCTTGTATCAGACATTTTTTACTGTCAATTTTGTAGGGCAATCTTGAAGTTTTTTCAATAAAGCATTCCATCGATGAGTCGAAGCATTGAAGAAAGTGAATAAATTTTGAACAAATAAAAAATATCGAGTTGCAATAACACAGTTGCAAGGTTACCAACAAGGTTTAACGAATGTGTGGAACAAGGAATATAGGCAACTGTAGGGCAATGTTTTAATGCGACCTTGCAATCCTGTGTACTTCCCAGACATAAAGCTTAATATGAAAGTTTAATATCAATCTGCATATTTTTTAACTTTGAAAGTAGCTGTTCTTCTAAAAATGCAGCAAAAATCCTATGTACCTTTCCTTTATATCTCCAGCTGGCACACATCTAAAAATAAAAGTCAATTGATCGACATGGGAAATATCTGGCGTCGAATCTACAATACTGTAAAAATGTGCAGCTTTTACTTCTTCATTTATTTGAAACAAAACAGAGTCGCTAATTAGTTGTATAAACTCGTCACATATTTGATGAGATAAATAGTTGACATTTCCTCCACGATTTCTATGTTTCCAAATGTAATTTTATAAATTCGTCATATTCCCTTAGATATTCCAAGCACGTTAAATAATTGCCTTTTCTACTAGAAGATTGACTTTCGTTATGTCCTCTAAATCCTATACCGAGACTTGCAATTAATTTTATTGTCGATACTATCCTTCGTAAGAACATCCGTCCAATAATTCTCTTCTTTTCTTCTATTCGATGTAATTATGAAGAACAGTCTGTATAATTGGCACATGGAAGTTATATGTTCCTTTGAAACTTCGTGTTCAGATAAAGCTTCTGTAAGATGTCGCCAATTCTGATAACCTTCGATTAACTTAGAGGTCGAATTAGAAAACATTTTACAAGGGTAGCAGAATACGCACTTACATGTCTCAGAAAAAACAAGCCAATTTCTGATTTTTTTGTCAAAGCAATTTGTCTGTAAAATGGCCCTCATGTAAACCTCTGTAATATGCTTGAGTGCGATCAGTAAAGATGTTTCAAATTTTCCAATTTACCAAAGTTGTTTGGTTTATTACGTATTACAAATTCTATCATTTCGTCTGTTAAAACTTTTGGCCAGAGTGCATTATTTTCCATAAAATCTACCGACCTGCTTTAACATCAAATGCCTTTAAAATTTCACTCTTTCCTTCAGATTCAATTTTTAACTGTCCTGTGGTTGTTGATGTAGTCTCCAAGTTTTGTATCGACATAGCATCTTTTTCAAACTCTTGATGTTCCAACAATGGAATATTTTCTTTAATTATAGATGTACTAGATTGTGGCGTGTCTTGATTTGGTATTAAAGATAAATTTCAACAAAGAATCTCTTTGTTAATTATTGATTTCTTCTCTACGTTTTATTTCTTTTCTTTTCTCAGCCCCCGATTTATACGACTTCATATTTCTACAATAAAATATAATTTTATTTTTCACGTGTAAATAAAATGAAATGCTTTAATGATTTATTAATTATGAAGATAAAATTTGATTATTAACTATATTAGTAAAGTACGTCTTTTATTAAATGTAAACAAAAACAAAAATTACAAAATCAACCGAAATGTTCAAAATTATATTCGTAGATATATGCAAGAAACAAAAGAACGTAAGAAGTATATATATTGGGTATAATAGACCAGTATAGTAAGTATCAAGTCTTGACAGCTATAACAAGAAAAGATGAGGAAACAATAAAGAAAACGATTTTAGAAAAATGGATTTTAAGATTTGGATGCCCAAAGGAGATAAGAGTTGATTGTGGGAAGGCGTTTGAATTAGGAATGATGAGAGAATTTACAAAGATGCTTGATATTAAGTTATGTTTTTCGAATCCATACCATCACCAAACAAATGGACAGATAGAAAGGAAATTCATGACAATAGGAGAGCTGATAAATGCTACTTTACGGGTCAGAAGGAAGACGGATTGGGCAGAGATACTACCAGAAGTCGAATTTACATTAAATGCAACCAAACAAAAAACGACAGGAAAAGGCTCAGCAGATATAGTGTTTGGAAAAAAAATTAGCAAGGAAAAATGGTACGGTTAAAAGAAAAACAGGTAAAGGAAGAACAAGAAGAACAAACAAGGAGGAAATTCAACATAGGAGAAGATGTGTTAGTAAAATTAGAAACACACAATAAAAGCCAGGACAGATATGAGGGATCATATAAAGCGATCGTGAAAGTGCATGACAGACGATATATCTTAAGAAACGAGAATGGTAAAAAGATTGAAAGAAACGTGGAAAAACTTTAAAAATTTCTTAAGAAGATGAGGATGAAAGATTCTAAAAGTTTTAATTAGAAATTTTGTTAAATTTTAAAAATAGTTTTATCGAAAAATATTTTAAAAGATTGAAATTTGTTTAAATAAGAAACAAAAGAGAAGATAAGTTTTGAGTGTATAATTTATTAAATAAAATTTGCAAACTGATATTAATGTTTTAACGGGTGAGAATCCTAATAAATTATATCAATTAAAATTAATAAATGGAAAATTGAATTATCGAATTACATATTGAAATATATTCAATTAATTATACAAGTTATGTCGAATATTTAAATAAATAGTTTGTTTAAATATTACCAATTCATATTTGTTATTCTGAATACATTTAAGGGATTTTATTGATATATATCACAATTATAAAATATATTTAGTTTAATAATGAGTATTAAACCTTTGACCTGTTTTCTTTTAAAGTTTCATTTATCTTTATTCTGATTATAAATCTATGTAACAATTTTTTAGCAATGTCTTTTTCAAAAGCATATTTTTTATACACTGAAACATTATCGGTAATAATTAATGACAACCTTTCATGATCAACACACGAAATATAGTGTAATGGTTTTAAATAAACAATATAATATTACCTTAAACATTTTACCGCAATCTGAACATTCATAAGGACGAACCGTGTTGTGCTTAAATGCAACATGATCTTTCAATTCTCTTTTGGCAATAAATGTAGCTTCACAAAACTAAATAATTTATCGATCAATCCGTGCTATATAATAGTGCTAAATTTTCGTTTTATATTTATCGATTTTAGTATGCCATTTAAATTCCCATGGCCTGTTGTTTTGTCAGTTTTATTGAACATTTAATGAAACAACTAAATTATTTTAAATAATTTATAAGAAATTCATCAAACAGAATTTAAAATTATCCACTACATGTTAACATGTAAATTTGTTGTTTTTTTGTGAATTTTTTTTGTTCAAATTGACTATTCCAAAATTGCAATTGTCTTAAATGTTTCTTTGAATAATAATTTGATTTTTTATCTTATAACTGAGTATAACGTAGTGACTTGTCTTGAAAATTTTATTCTAAAATACAACGTAAGAAGTCTCATTGGTTCACTCCAATTTTAATTCTAACGAATGCCTAATATAGCCTTTTATAGCAAATACCATTACTGCCTACTTTCTCTGAGCTAGTTCTATACGTATTTAATATTTTTATTTCTTTTGAGGTATTATTTATCTATTTCGACGCTCAATTCTATTCTTTTAATGGGGATATATTATTCTTATTAATATAAACCTTCCTTCATACGATTAACCTTATTTCAGAATATCCATAATGAATTTATTTTTGTTGATAAATTAGGATATTTTTATTGATCAGCAAAACTGCTACAGTGAGGTGCTTATTACAATATTTCGCGAGGAATAACGTGTGAAACTTAGGATACTTTATCAACCAACTTCAGTTTTCAGTTTATATATTAAAATTGAATGATCTGTTTTTTTCCTATTAAACACAAATTTTTGGTATTGTCTATAATTTCTTTTTTTTTTAATTTTAAGATTCTGCTTCTTTCAATTAAGAATTAAAATACAATTCCGTATCAGTTTGAATTAATAACTTTACAATTAATATCTTCAATAATATAAAATTATATAAACTTTTTTCCTAACTAATTTTTTCTTCAATGGTTTTAACTGGACCTCAACCATTTTTTATTTTGATTTCCATAGTTTCTAAGTCGAATCGTCTACAGTAGTATAAGTTCTTGTTATATTAGTAGAATCCTGTATTTTTGTTTAGCTATTATCTGTGTTTGTTTTCTTTTAATATTTCATTTATTTTCATTGGCACTATGAAAAAATCTTTTATCCTAAGTAATATTTGATCTATAGTCGTAATGAAAATAAATGAAATGTTAAAAAGTAATCTCATTCAACTTTGATCTTTCAGTCCTCGTTTCCAGTTACTAATACTCAACAACAAACAAATAGAGTTTAGTAATTGAGTATAGAGCCATATTTCCAAGTTCCGATTTTCAAGGAGAATCAAATAATCTTCAATAAGGTCGAACATTTTATTAAAAAATTGTACTTATAGATCTATATTAAATTATGGATGTTTTAATGGCATTTTATTTATTGGTACTTGGGGAAATAAAATAAATTATACATCATTCAATAGGGAAAATTCAATTTTCAGATAACTTTGGAATAAAAATGTCAAATTGTCGATTTTTATTGAAAAGTTATTACAAAATATTAATTTTTAAAGTGACTTAATTTTAAATATTTTTATAAAATTGAATTTATTTTTTATTATTAATCGATGTAAATCAACTTTCAGATAATATTGAAATAAAAATGTCATATTGTCAATTAGTAGTAGGGTAGAAAGAGGAGCCGCGAACAAAGACATATTACGTAATCGACGATGTAACATTTCAAATTAAAAAACGTTTTAAGGTAAATTTAAGGGCATATAAAATTTAAAGGTCAACCTGAGGTCAAATTTTAAAGTCAATGTCAGTTTGGGGACAGTTTAAGGTCAAATTTTAAACAAAGACATTTACGGAACAAATATATGAGTCATCATATTTTAATTTCCAAAGGTCAAATAAGAGCTTCAAGCAAGGAAATCATTCGAAAGGTCTTGAAGAGATCTATGCAAAAGTTTCACCCGGCTCCTCATCCTACCCTACTCTACTGTTTTTTTCTCTTTTTAGTCCTTTTTCACCGGTCCTATTGGGATTTAAGTGTAACCATATATAGGCAGAATTTAATTATCTACAAAAAGGCGCAATTACAATTTTAGTTTGTCGCTTTGTGTGTAATATACATGTTTTTACGATAAATTTGGATTTTTCGCGCGGTTAACGTAATTTTCTTGGATTTTTATTCATATATTACAGTGTTGTCCAAACTTTTTTGAGCCACGGCACACTTGGCTGAATTAAAAATTTTCGCGACACCTAAATTTTTTTTGCTTTCTTTGCAATTTTTTATTGCACTTTTACTAATCTTTTAATAAGAAATGAAAAACTTATTTACTTGAAATAAATTTAATGTAAAAAATTTTAAATTTAGAAAAATTAGTGAATGAAAAATTCATAAACCATAGTTAATGAGATTTATGAGCTTGATGTTCCGAACAAATAAGTTCCAATCGTGGCGGAATTTTTGACAAACAAACTCTTAATTCTTGATCAATGTTAACCATACGTTCCCGCTTCTTTGAATTTATTGTGATGAGAGTTGAAAATCCCAGTTCACAGAGATAAGAAGAACCAAATGGTAATAATATTTCAATTGCCTTCTTACTCAAATTTGGATATTCGTCTTTAACAAAAATCCAAAATTCAGACAATTCTTTCTGGGAAAATAATATCTTCAAAGTTATATCGTTTCTCAAATCAATGAGGTTTTCCAGATATTTCAACAAATGGCTTGATTACCCAAGAAACTTTACTTGTATCGACGTCTGGAAAATATTGTTTGAATGTTTTTGAAAGACTTTGCAGTGTAGCAATGACATCAATCAATAAATTATATTTGTCTTTTGACGAATCAAGACCAGGAAAGCAATCAAGTTCTTTGTTCATGGATTTTGCAGTCCAAATTTGAAGCTTTTGTTGAAATGATCTTAGTTTGCCAGAAATAGTTAATACATTTTCACATGATCCTTGAATATTAGTATTAAGTGCATTCAACTTTTCGAAAACATCATTTAAGAATACTACTTTCAACCACCAATCATCACGCTCGAGAACTTTAAATGTGCCAGGTTGTGAGCTAAAGAAAGTTGTTATTTCTTTTTTCAGTGTTATAAATCTCGGGAGAACTTTTCCCTCGGATAGCCAGAGCACCTCAGTATGGTAAAGGAGATATTTATAGTCAGAGTCCATCGATTCACAAAGTGATTCAAAAATTCTTGAGCGTAAAGCGCTCGATTTGATGTAATTTACGATCTTAACAACATCTTTAAACGTTGTTTTAAGATTTTCTGGCAAATTTTTCGACATTAGCATTTCTCTGTGAATCATGCAGTGATTACGTTGATACCAGGATTTTGTTCGAGGACATATGCTGCGAATTCTTTTTTATGACCTTGCATTGAGGGGGCACCATCCATAAATATACCTACACAAAAACTCCATAACATTGCCATTGATTGCAACTTTGCTTTTCACCAATTCAAATATATCCTTACCAGTTGTAGTTTGCTTTAAATCATCACAAAAAAAATATTCTTCGACAATCTTGCCATCCTTTACGATGCGAAAAAATGCCAACAGTTGTGCTTTGTTGCTATTCATCAATTTGAAGAGCCCACAATTTCTCAAAATTTTCTCCGCTTCCCGAAAAATGATTTTTTATCTGCTCATGAATGTCTTCTGACATATCACCAATCGTACGTGATATTGTTTGATGTGAGAACGGAATTGTTTTAAACTTTTCTGCTGCTTCAGGTCCGATCATGATACCAGCTGCTATTGTTAGTGCAGGATGTATAATTGACTCGGCATCGAGATGTGATTTCTTATTTTTAGCAAGCATTTGTGCGATTTTATAACTGGCCATTTGAGCCTTATCAGATAAAGTTGTAAATGCTTTAAATTTCTTAGCTTGATTTACCATACTTTCTTTCAGTCTTTCGAAGTAATCTGTTTATTCTGGATGTTTTTGTTGGAGATGTCTTTCAAGTTTGCTTGGGACCATGGACTCATTTGCAAGAGTACTCAAACATACTATGCATTTTGGAATTGAATCATCCTTTTCAGATGCGATGAAACCATATTTAATGTAATCATCATCATATTTGCGTTTTTTGCTGTCTTCATAACTCCTGCGTCTTTACT
This sequence comes from Schmidtea polychroa, assembly GCA_959609185.1. Lineage (NCBI taxonomy): Eukaryota > Metazoa > Platyhelminthes > Tricladida > Dugesiidae > Schmidtea > Schmidtea polychroa. The sequence continues at coordinate 4,974 of CAUHTR010000479.1, read as the reverse complement.
TGTTTGAACTAAAAATCTCTTCATGGTTACACTGCTTACGTATTTTAGATAGTCAATATTTCTAGTAAGAAATATACATATGATTGTAAACAAATAAATTTCGCACTTTATTGACTGATTAACATTTAAATTTGAAATAACTGTTAAAATATCCACAATTCAATCTCCTTTTATTAAGTTGTTTGGAAAAACAGGGTTTTTTAGACTTTTTTTTAAAAAAAATTTCACGGCACACCTGGGCACCCGCCACGGCACACAGTTTGGACAACACTGATATATTATATTGATAAAATTTAATTTTCTATAAAATAGCTTGATTAAAAATATATATATATATATATATATATAGTTTTAATGAGAATATTTATGCAAATCTAACCTCGCAGACATAATTTCTGATTTGATAATGACGGCGCATATGTTCAGTGAGATTACATTTTTCCGATGTTCGATAATCACAGATATTGCATTTATGAGGTAGGTCAGCTTGATGTGATGTCATATGGCGCTGTAGGCAATTCAGCCTGAAATTCAAACAACACATTGATTGATACTCAATTTATATATAAGTGAAAAAGTTTCCGACAATCACTTAAATAGAATCAATATTTTGCAATATTGATTTTTTAACAAAACCTTTCTTATCATAAATAATGATGTATTGTTGTCAGCAATTAATTGCAGTTTTTGCAAGCTAAACAAAAATCATTTTCTATTTTTACACCAATATTGTTTCCATTTTCAAATCGAACTGTGTATTCTTTCTTCAAAGTTAATCAAATATTTGCTGATTTTATATAACAATATCTTTTTTTATTCTTTAATAAAAGGTTTTAGATATATTTTCCCTACAAACCATTTTGTACTTTATGTTGTTTTGTTTTAATTCTGAAAGATGTTTTTTAAATTCTAAATATCTCGTTAAAGTTTTAAATTATCTTTTCATCGAAAATACATCCGAAAACACATTTATATTCCGTTTTTTAAGACGTTTACTAATGTCCTATAGAAATTTAAAAGTAATATGTTGTGATTTATAAATTATTTTGATAGTAATATAATAATGATTTTATCGCACGAGCTCCTATTGTAAATAACAAGATAATAATATAGTCTGATGGTACACGGCTTGAAGATCCGAAGAAAGTCCTACCTCAAGCTATATTTTGAATATTAAAATACTTGCAAATCTGATAGGCAATATCTGAATGAAATTCTAGAAGTGTTTCACTATCTGCTTGATGGATTTTATCGTCAACCAAAATTACATATTTTGATGATTTAAGTTTCCTTTTTATATATGATTAATATAAATTAGAATTAAACAACAATTTGATAGGACGCTATTACACCCATCAAACCCAGTGATTTTGTTTTCCTACTAAAATGATTAATGCCGTCAACAAATATTTTAATTAATTAATTGATTTTTATTTACTTAATTAAATTGTTTTTAGATATCCGATCGATTTGAAATTACTATATTAGACTTTATTAGTTAACTGAAAATATTGATTTTTCAAATATTGTGTATATTACATTTTTATTTGCACTCATTAGCATAACCACAATTTAACTTGTTTTCTGTTCCATTCACACTTTCTTGTATTTTATTTACTATTTGTGAATTTTCACTTTTAATCTATCAAAAAATTATCTATTCCTTTGAAAACCAATTTAACCCATTAACGCCCAAAAAAAAACTACTCGTAAAAATTACTTCTAATCCTTATTTATTATTTATTGGGTAAATTAGAACACTTATAACAAAAAATATGGAGAAAATATTGAATTTTTTCGTAGACTACTAGTGCCATTGTTGAAATGGGTCACTACTTCCAGGAAAATCATTATAGAAAAACATGAAATCACGCCTTTAACAAGTGTACCCATGTGAGTACAGTGGGGGGTAATGGGTTAAATTCTGATTTTCTTAATTTAATTCACACAGAATCACAACTTTTTTCCGTTTTCGATTTTTTCCCTTTTGTTTATTTGTCTTTTTAATTAATATTATTATTATTAACAAAATTTTTATTGGTCAAATAACATTTTAAAACAGTAGTGCCGAAAATTCGTGTTAAATATAAAATACAAAATATTGATCGAAAATCTAATATAATGAAAAAGATTTTACTAAAATTCTCTTTTAATAAATTTTCAAGTTTTTGTTGACCAATCTTATATTTTAAATTAATTTTATTGGATGATCTTGTTTAAAAAGATATGGAAAGAAGTTGTAATTCTTTGTGAGCTGAATGTTGACGGAAAAGATTTCAGAAGCAAATGAATTCTTAAACTAGTCCTGCAAAAGTGGATATATAGAGCATTATTTGTGGTAATTGCGAAGTTTGATTATGGAAAGGGTTATAAATAGGTGATTACTTTTAATTTCTCCTAAAACATATTTTAAGAAAAATACTTACTTGATAAACGAACTGTTGCAGACATCACACATGAATTTCTTTATCAATTTCAATTCACCGGTTCTCATCCTGTGCATATAAGACAAAAAATGACGTTCGAGAGCCCGGTTAGAAAGGAAATTTCTTTTGCAAATTGAACACGAATGGTTTGAAGATGTCCATGGAAGATTAGCGTTTTTATTTTCACCAGGTTTTTTCTTCTATAATAAATTATTGATGGAGAGATTTTATTTTTAAAATAACTTAGCAGATTCTAAGAAGAAACGTTAATTATGTACACCGTCACATTAAAGTCGCATCTTTGACATATAATCAGCAACACATTCAAATGGCTTTTTATAAAAGACCAAAACACTTCTAAACTAGAATGGAAAAATGAAAAGAAAGTCTATGAATAAGATTTCATACATCTTGCATTGTGCCCAGAAGCAACTTGATACAAGGAACACTTTATGGATTTTTATGAAGTTTATTAAAATTATGTTCTGAAGGAATAAAATGATTTCTATTTACTTCAATTGTCTTAAGAGATTAATAATGAAAATATAAAAAACGCATAAAATCGAATAAATAAATTATTTACATTGAGGCTCTTATGAAATTAAGTAACTTTCTCGGAATTCAATGATTTGTGATATGGTGATGAAATATGTTACACAAAAAAGAAACTGAAAGATTGATATGCTGTCAAATGATGAGTGGAAATTTCAATCAATTATAAGAAAATCAGAATGATCTGAAAATATCAAGAATACATGGGTTGTTCAAAATTTTTCAGGAAAAACTTTGTATTTTGAATGTCGAAATGTTATTAACATATGTTGTTACTAAGGAAATTGTGTTTTGTTTAAAGGAATCAGAATACTCGAAAAGAAGTTAAAGAAGAGTTCAAACCACGGTATTTTAAATTTATAAAAAACTCAATCAAAATACATCTATGAGCAAATTAACTAAGTTATGTATAGTAGAAAAAACTACAATCTTAACAAAATCAGAAATACTACATATTTATATTTTAGTTTTATCTGGATCTTTTTTTTAATTCAATAATTTTCATATTATTATTTGTAAGACTTTAAGATCAAAACAATATACTGTTTTAATTAATTTTAAAATACCATGTTTTGAACATTTACCCAAAATATGTTATATTTTATTGAAGTTTATTTTCAATCAAGAAGACAAAACTAGTGACTTTTGTAATACCACAAGAAATACAATTAGAATCTGGACATAGGTTGTGCAGTGATAATAATGGACTGAAACAAATGGAACTTACTGGATCTTATGAAATTTTTCAAAGAAATTAATAATTCAGCTCACTTTCACAAAGATTATTTAATATTTATAAAAATGACATGGAACAGAAAAGCTTGGGTAAATTCTCAAAAGTAAAACGAATTGGTTTCCGACATAACCAAAGTTAAGAGATTCGAAGTTTGAAACAAACAAGTATATATTAAATTATATCATTAACTAAATAAATTAAAAAATATAAGTATTTGAAACACTTTAAATACTAAATCTAGATGGGAAAAAATTAAGGCCAATCACTATAGAAAAGCAGAGAAATAATTTTTATGAGAAAAATAAATTACAAATAGACGTACACTACACACAACAACTCTATACACAAGCTTTTATCACGTGGGTCGTGAGACCTTTGTAGAAAGCTCATAATAAAGTCAGAAAAATAAAAATAAATCTAATATATATTGCATATGATACCAATATGCAATAGGAGTATATGATCTTTTCTATTAACTAGCCGTTCGGCCTCAACTATTTTCCCTTGAAATTTTTGGTCCTCGACGCTTCTTAAGTAGTGTAGGCCTGCACTAAAGGGTATCGAAAAACGCTTGTAGAACATTAATTAAGAGCAATACAATTGCTTTAATATAGGCATTTTATTTAATGCAATTTTTTTGTAAAGCAATCGTTTTAAGAATACTTTTTAAGTGATTTCATAATTAATTTTAATGTTTTTTAATTTGATGATAATTTTTAAATACATTTTTAAAAAAACATGATGGAATTATTCAAAATAAAGGTAAGATATTTATTTAAATGTAGTTTAATTTCCTCTTATTTTTTTCCACTTTTCGGCCAAAATTTTATTAAAATAATTATAATTTAACTAAATTTGAATTCTTAAAAATGTCTTGCATTATATTACTTTTAAATGTATATTTATAGTCACATTAAATATTCTACCAACAGGTTGTAACATTTCAAACAGAAGTTAAAGAAGTGGAGCTCAAAAACGGAAGAAAAGAGATCTGAAGAAAAGCTTAGCAAGTTAACAAAATTAATTAGTTTCTAAACAAAGATGGATAAAGGGTCTGATAACTACAAAGAGTCAACTACAGTGAATCAGTCACGCTAGATGTATCCAATTCCTGATACAGAACCTGGTATATAATCTATATAATCTACTTCAACCAATGAAGCAACATATATTATGATTTACAAAGAAGTACAGAATATTTAACATAAGAGAACAAACGAATGATGTTGGGCTATGGCCATTCTTCAAAAATTCCAAAGT